>SJYW01057504.1:378142-403720 GCA_006410735.1 Raphicerus campestris | reverse complement strand
GAAGATAGCAATCAAGGCATAACATATTTAATAATGCCTCATTGATGTATGCAATTCAAAATAGCATGAGGAATAAAATTACATTCTTATCAGTCAAGGAAGAATAATTTCAAAGTATTATTTGATTTAAAAGAAGTTTAAAATGGTAGTAGTCTTATATCACTGATGCTAAAAGCTGAAGCTCCAATACTTTGGCTACTTGATGCGAAGAGTCAACTCATTGGAAAAGATCCTAATGCTGGGAAAGATTGAAGGTGGAAGGAGAAGGGAACGACAAAGGACAAGATGGTTGGATGGCATCACCAACTAAATTGACATGAGTTTGAGCAAATTCCGTGAAATAGTGAATATCAGGGAAACCTGGTATGCTGCAGTCCACGGGCTTGCAAAGAGTCAGATATAACTAAGCAACTAACAACAGACTTACAGAGCTCATCAGGTTACAAAATCTACTCTAAAGGAATGCGAACTCAGGTATGGTTATCATAATGAGAAAAAAAAGAAAAAGTCAAACTACTGGCCCTAAGATGTTAATGCTGCATCAGCCCAGCTAATATTGGTTCTTGGCTTTCCCCAATCCATACAAACTGACTAAGGCTTCCCAGGTGGCTCAGTGAGTATAGAATCCACCTACAGTGCAGGAGATGCAGGACATTTGGGTTTGATCTCTGGGTCGGAAGACCCCCTGGAGCAGGTCATGGCAACCCACTCCAGTATTCTTGCCTGGGAAATTCCATGGACAAAGGAGCCTGGTAGGCTAGAGTCTATAGGGTCACCAAGAGTCGGACATGACTGAAACAAATGAGTATAGCGTGTAGCACAGATGCCAGAGAAGAAATTTAGGCGAGGTTTTATAGGGACCCTGCCGCAGCAAGAGGGAGCAAGAACAAACAAGTTTCCCTTACTTGTTTCTTTGCTTCTTGGAGGTGGGAAGGGAAAGCATGTTCCTTGTATGGGGTAAGGGTAAGGGCGTGTACAGGGGTTGAATCAGAGGGGTGGCCTAGGTGTTTTCCCCACCCCTCTGGTGGTGTTGAGTGCAGGAGCCATACTCAGTACCCTACTTTTGTTTTCAACACCCTGTTTTTGTTCTATGCGCTTCAAAACCAGCTGTTGGGTTTTCTGGTATTTTTGTCCAGAATTTAACCCAATTGCAGCATGTACCCAGTTACTTTTAGTTCCACATAATTTCTTTGTGTTCTGTTGCTGGAGGAGAGATGTGTCCAGGTGCAAGAANGCTTCCCAGGTGGCTCAGTGAGTATAGAATCCACCTACAGTGCAGGAGATGCAGGACATTTGGGTTTGATCTCTGGGTCGGAAGACCCCCTGGAGCAGGTCATGGCAACCCACTCCAGTATTCTTGCCTGGGAAATTCCATGGACAAAGGAGCCTGGTAGGCTAGAGTCTATAGGGTCACCAAGAGTCGGACATGACTGAAACAAATGAGTATAGCGTGTAGCACAGATGCCAGAGAAGAAATTTAGGCGAGGTTTTATAGGGACCCTGCCGCAGCAAGAGGGAGCAAGAACAAACAAGTTTCCCTTACTTGTTTCTTTGCTTCTTGGAGGTGGGAAGGGAAAGCATGTTCCTTGTATGGGGTAAGGGTAAGGGCGTGTACAGGGGTTGAATCAGAGGGGTGGCCTAGGTGTTTTCCCCACCCCTCTGGTGGTGTTGAGTGCAGGAGCCATACTCAGTACCCTACTTTTGTTTTCAACACCCTGTTTTTGTTCTATGCGCTTCAAAACCAGCTGTTGGGTTTTCTGGTATTTTTGTCCAGAATTTAACCCAATTGCAGCATGTACCCAGTTACTTTTAGTTCCACATAATTTCTTTGTGTTCTGTTGCTGGAGGAGAGATGTGTCCAGGTGCAAGAACTGCAGCATTGCAGCAAAAGGTCCCAGATCACAGTCTGTCTCACACCGTCTTATAGAATCAATTATTTATTAAATATAAATACAAAAACTTTGATTATAACTGGAATATAAAAAATATTTAAAAGTTAAAATGGAATTAATGAAAAGAAGCAAAGGTAACTAGAACTGGAATGAGAAACTGCTAATTGCTTTTCATCCAGTAGCAATTCACGTGTAGCAAGTTAAAGCATCTTATCAAGTAGTATATTAGTGTGCCTGACATTTATTATGAATTATATATAGTTTGTCCCAATTAATCTCCAAGTTAATAAAATAAGGTAGGTTCTCTATCATTATCCAAGCTTTACAGTTGGGAATATCAGTCTGTTATGTCTTTCTTTGGGTCCTGATTTCTGAAAATCTCAAAATCTATGCTGTTTGGTCCTTCATGATTTAGATCACTTTGCATCCAGGAAAACTTGTACTAAACTGGTGTGTGGAATCCAGTGGAGATTATAACTCTAATTGATTTCGTATAGTCAGTGTTAGATGTGATTCAATTTCCATCTTGTTTTCTATTTCATTAAACTTTTATTTAGCTCTATGTCGTCTGAAATGACAGTATAGAATAGTGACTGAAATAGGACAATTTCTCGCAATGGTCTGCTCCGGTTCACAAGTGTGAATAATAGAGACCTACCTTACAAGAGCTTAAATGTTAACATACACACATGTCCTATTTCAACATATGTAGTTCTGATTTATTTGGATTCATTTTGCTACTATTTCCTTATAACACCTGGAGCTAGATGCTTTGATCATCAATTTTCACCTTTTCTTCTTCTCTAGTTTAATAATTTAGGACAATAACTTTCCATCTAAGTATCACTTTAGCTGCATGCTACAAGTTTTCACAAGAGCAATTTTGGCAATGATGTCCAAAAATTTTCTAATCACACTGTAATTCTGTATTTATCCAGTAGTTATTGATCATTGGCTTATTTTTTCCTGAATTTTAAAACACATTATTTCTTTAGTTCTTTTTTCTTTTTGTTTTATAAGCTAGATGTATTGTAATCACAGAATATTTTACTCCTTAAAAATATCTGAGACTTGGTTTTAAGTCCTAGGATGTGGTCAGTTCTCACTATGCTTAAGGTGTATGTTTATTTAATATATCTGGCTTGTATACTGGTTTATTTGAACTTTTTAACCATGATGGTGTGATCACTTACCTAGAACCATACATCTTGGAGTGTGAAGTCAAGTGGTTCTTAAGACGCTTCACTACGAATAAAGCTAGTGAAAGTGATGGAATTCCAGCTAAGCTATTTCAAATCTTAAAAGATGATGCTCTTAAAGTGCCACACTCAATATACCAGCAAATTTGGAAAACTTAACAGTGGCTACAGGACTGGAAAAGATCAGCTTTCATTCCAATCCAAAAGAAATGAAGTGCCAAAGAATGTTAAAACTATAGCACAATTCCACTCATCTCACCAACTAGTAAAGTAATACTAAAAATTCTCTAAGCTAGACTTCAACAGTACAGGAACCAAGAACTTCCAGATGTTCAAACTGAATTTAGAAAAGGCAGAGGAACCAGAGATCAAATTGCAAACATCTGTTGGATCATGGAAAAATCAAGAGAATTTCATAAAAGCATCTACTTCTGCTTCATTGACTATCATAAAGCCTTTGACTGTGTGGATCACAACAAACTGTGGAAAATTCTTAAAGAGATGAGAATACCAGACCATTTTACCTACCTCCTGAGAAGTATGTATGAAATCAAGAAGCAACACTTAGATCCACATATGGAACAGTGGACTGGTTCCAAATTGGAAAAAGAGTATGTTAAGGCTGTATACTGTTATCCTGTTTATTTAACTTACATGCAGAGTTCATAATGTGACATATCAGGCTGGATGAAGCCCAAGCTAGAATCAAGTTTGCAAGGAGAGATATCAATAACCTCAGATATGCAAGCGACATCACCCTTATGGCAGAAGGCGAAGAGGAATTTAAGAGCCTCTTGATAAAACTGAAAGAGGAGAGTGAAAAAGTTAGCTTCAAACTCAACATTCAAAAGTCTGATGGCATCTGGTCCCACCACTACATGGCAAATAGATGGGGAAACAATGGAAACAGTGACAGATTTCATTTTCTTGTGTTCAAAAATCACTGCAGATAGTGACTGAAGCCATGAAATTAAAAGACACTTGCTCCTTGGAATAAAGCTATGACAAACCTAGGCATCATACTGAAAATCAGGGACATTACTTTGCTGACAAAGGTCCATATAGTCAAGGCTATGGTTTTTCCAGTAGTCATGTATGGATATGAGATTTGGACTATAAAGAAAACTGAGTACTGAAGAATGAATGCTTTTGAACTGTGGCGTTGGATAAAACTTTTAAGAACCTTTGGACGGCAAGGAGATCAAACCAGTCAATCCTAAAGGAAATAAATCCTGAATATTCATTGAAAGTATTGATGCTAAACTGAAGCTGAGTTTATTTTGGCCACCTGATGAAAAGAGCTGACTCATCATCAGAAAAGACACTAATGCTGGGAAAGATTGAAAGCAGAAGGAAAGGGGATAACAGAGGATGAGATAGTTGGATGGCATCACTGACTTGATGGACATGAGTTTAAGTAAGCTCCAGGAGCTGGCGAAGGACAAGGAAGCCTGGTAGGTTGCAGTCCATGGGGTTGCAAAGTGCCAGATATTACTGAACAACGACAATGATTCTACTGATATTTTCAGTCTCCTTCTTTTCTACCAGTTATTAAGAAATCGGTTGTCATTTCTTTCATCTTGGGCTATTCTTAACTCAGGAAATGTACCAGCATCTCCTGCACTGGCAGGCAGATTCTTTACCACTATGCCACCTGGGAAGCCCTTATTATTAAGAGAATAAGTCAAAATTCCCTCACTGTGATGGTGATTCATCAATTTACTTGTTTTCATAAATTTTGTTACATATGGGTAAGCTATGTTCTTAGGTAAGAACTTGCTACCTGTGTCTGATGAAATGAAACCTGTTGTACACTGAACATCTCCAGTGATGTTTTTGTGCCCCCAAAGTCACTTTTTCTCATAGTTTTATCAACATTCTTTTGGTATAAAATTGATCAGAATTTCCCCTGTATTTTTTTCAATTTATCCATTAGATTCACCAATATTTTCTTGTTCCCCCACTCAATTTTCTTTTTTCACTTTAGGCACTCCATATAAGATTAGTTTCATTTCTGCATTAAGTGAATTATTTAAATTTTGCCCTAAACAATAGAATGGGAAAGACTAGAGATCTGTTCAAGAATATTAGAAATACCAAGGGAACATGTCATGCAAAGATGGGCACAATAAAGGACAGAAATGGTATGGACCTTAACAGAAGCAGAAGATGTTAAGAAGTGGTGGCAAGAATACACAGAAGAACTATATTAAAAATTCTTCATGACCCAGATAACCACAATGGTATGATCACTCACCTGGAACCAGACATTCTAGAATGTGAAGTCAAGAGAACCAAGGAAGAATCACTATGAAGAAAGCTAGCGGAGGTGATGGAATTCCAGTTGAGCTATTTCAAATCCTGAAAGATGATGCTGTGAAAGTGTTTCACTCAATATGCCAGCAAATTTGGAAAACTCGGCAGTGGCCACAGGACTGGCAAAAGCCAATTTTCATTCCAAGCCCAAACAAAGGAAATGCCAAAGAATGCTCAAACTACTGCACAATTACACTCATCTTGCTGCTAAGTTGCTTCAGTCATGTCCGACTCTGTGAGACCCCATAGACAGCAGCCCACCAGGCTCCCCCATTTCTGGTATTCTCTAGGCAAGAACACTGGAATGGGTTGCCATTTCCTTCTCCAATGCATGAAAGTGAAAAGTGAAAGTGAAGTCATTCAGTTGTGCCTGACTCTTCGTGACCCCATGGACTGCAGCCCACCAAACTCCTCTGTCCATGAGATTTTCCAGGCAAGAGTTCTGGAATGGGGTGCCACACTCATCTTACATGCTGGCAAAGTAATGCTCAAAATTCTCCAAGCCAGGCTTCAACTGTGAACTTCCAGATGTTCAAGCTGGATTTAGAAAAGGCAAAGGAACCAAAGATCAAATTGCCCACATCACTAGGATCATCGAAAAAGCAAGAGAGTTCCAGAAAAATACCTCTATTTCTGCTTTATTGACTATGCCAAAGCCTTTGGTTTTGTGGATCACAACAAACTCTGGAAAATTCTTCAAGAGAAGGGAATACCAGACCTCTTGAGAAATCTGTATGCAAGCCAAGAAGCAACAGTTAGAACTGGATGTGGAACAAACTGGTTCCAAATTGGGAAAGGAGTACATCAAGTCTGTATATTGTCACCCTGCTTGTTTAACTTAAATGCAGAGTACATCATGAGAAATGCTGGACTGGATAAAGCACAAGCTGAAATCAAGATCGCATGGAGAAATACTGATAACCTCAGATATGTAGATGGCACACACTTACAGCAGAATATGAAGAACTAAAGAGCCTTTTGATGAAAGTGAAAGAGGAGAGTGAAAAAGCTTAAAACTCAACATTCAGAAAACTAAGATCATGACATCCGGTCCCATCACTTCATGGCAAATAGATGGGGAAACAGTGGAAATTGACAGACTTAATTTTTTTGAGCTCCAAAATCATGGTAGATTAAACTGCAGCCATGAAATTAAAAGATGCCTGCTCCTTGGAAGAAAAGTTATGACCAACCTAAGCAACATATTAAAAAGCAGAAATGTTACTTTGCCAACAAAATTCTGTCTAGTCAAAGCTAATGTTTTCCCAGTAGTCATATATGGATGTGAGAGTTGGAATATAAAGAAAGCTGAGTGTCAAAGAATTGATGCTTTTGAATTGTGGTGTTGGAAAAGACTCTTGAGAGTCCCTTGGACAGCAAAGAGATCCAAACAGTCCATCCTAATGGAGATCAGTCCTGAATGTTCATTGGAAGGATTGATGCTGAAACAAACTCCAATACTTTTGTCCACCTGAGGTAATGAATTGACTTACTGGAAAAGACCCTTGTCGGGAAAGATTGAAGTTGGAAGGAGAAGGGAATGACAGAGGATGAGCTGGTTTGAGCAAGCTTCAGGAGTTGGTGATGGACAGGGGAGCCTGGCATGCTGCAGTGTATGGGGTTGTAAAGAGTCGGATATGACTGTGACTGAACCGAACTGAGAGTGTCTTGTGGTAAATACTTCAAGCTTTTTTATGTCTGAAAATGTATTTATATTGCTTTCATTTGCGTTAGATATTTTCAATTGATATATAGCTCTGCGTTCTGCTTTTTCCCTTCTCTAAGCACGATATGACATTTTTCTCGCTGTTCGTTTTTGTTGTTGAGAAGCTGTTCGTTGTGTGGTTCTGCTGTCAGGATATTACTTATGCTTTTGAAAATAGTGTGTCTTCTGGTGATAGATGCTTTAAGACTTTGGTTCTCTCAGTGCTGATCTGAACTTTACTTGACATATATTTAGGAGAAGTATTCTGCTTACCTGTCTTGCTGGCTCTTCTTGGGCTCCCCAAAGTGTGTGTACTGATTTATATAATCATTTATGGAAAATTCTCAGTCACTTCTTCTAACTGTACCTCTTCCCCACTATCCATTTGTTTGAAAACATTGGTTAGCTATGTTATATTTCTTACTTTAACGTTCAATTTTCTTGATTTTTTAAAACTTTTTATCCCATTGTATTGTATTCTGTATAATTTCTTTAGATTTATCTTTAAACTCATTAACATCATTTTAAGATGTTCCTCATCTTCTATTAAACCTGTACAATTACTTATTTCTTTCTTTCTCTTGAGTTTCTTTTCCACTTGTTTTATATAGGTCTTGCCATAAACATATTTTCAGTTACTTTTATTTTTTAAGTATTTTATGTAATTTTATTTCATTTAGTAATTACAATATCTGATTTGTTACGGATCTCATTCTGTTTTCTACTTTATCTGCTGGTTCTGAATAATACCGTTTACTTTTTATCTTTTGTGTTTTGTGATTGTTCACTTAGTATATTCATCGAAGTTTTCCATGGGAATTCTTTGAACCAGGTTTCAAATTGAGTTTCTGCAGAGAATTTTACTTTTTTATTTCTACCAGGCATTTATCAGTATTACTTGGCACATTTTAAACTAAATATTGGATTTCAGGTGTTTTATATTAACCAAGTTGTAGGAATTTATAATGAAAACTTGAAAAACCATTTGGGATTAGGTACTTTCAAGATTTTTCTTTTTCTTCATCACTCGGGGGCAAAATTATTATGAATCATTGGATGAAGGATAAGACAAGTAGGTCTAGTTTATTATTTTCCCTTAATATAATTATGTTCTTTAGGACTTCACATATATGAAAATCTAAGCATTCTACTTTTCTTGCTGACTTTTCTACAGAACAAGAAGAAAAACAAATGTTCCTTTGGACCCATATTGTAGAAATCAGAATTTACATCTAGCTACTTTGGCCTCCTGACGCAAAAAACTGACTCATTAGAAAAGACTCTGATGCTGGGAAAGATTGAAAGCAGGAGGAGATGGGGGCAACAGAGGATGAGGTGGCTGGATGACATCACTGATGCAATTATGAACTTGAGCAAACTCCAGGAGACAATCATAGACAGGGAGGGCTGTGTGTACTGCAGTCAGTCAGGTCACAAAGAGTCGGAGATGACTGAGCGACTGAACTGAACTGAACTGAACTAGGCTGCAACTATGCAACAGGCAAAAATTGGTGGTGTATTAAATCATGATTCAGGAGGGAAGAATGATATTTATTTCCCAAATCTAATCAAGAGCAGCCTCAAAGAGCTGTATAAACACGAGGATAATATTGAAGCTGGAGTTCACGATGACCCTATTAATTCTCTGTAACAACAGGGTGCACTGGCACCAATTTGCAAATAGTTTTTTTTAAACAGTTGCAAATAATTGTGTGTATTGCTGTTTAAAGGCTTTCATTCTTTGTCAGAGCAATTAAAAGAAAAATTATAAACATTACTTAATTAAAAAATCATTTTATCTTAAAAATACAATATAAGCTCAAACTCTATTATTTTTATGTATCTTATCCACACTATGGCTTATCAGTTACATTGTTTTTCTGTATTTAATTTTTTTTCATTATAACTCATTACTCATAATTATTTCTAACCAAGTTACCAAAAATTAAAAGAATAAGTAGGCTTTAGAAAGGTGCAATAGCTACAAGGAAGATAAAATATTAAAATACATTATTATCGTTCAGTGTTTTATTATGTTACCCAAAGTATTGCATCTTCTTTCAAGAAGGTATTAAAAAAAATTGGAAACATCTTTGTAATCTATTTTTATAATGTATTGAACATAGCTGAGAATTCAGAATTTTAAATATTTTATGTACAATGGCAAAGAGAAAAAGCTGATATGAGAAAATGCAGTATTACAAGATGAAGCAGGAAATGAACACAAAGAGACAGAGAGCATTCCTCTGGACTCTGCTACTGAAGGTCAAATTAATCATATCAGTGAACTCAGACCGAACCTTCACATGATATTATTCTAAATAAATGTTCCAAATCAGAAGCCAACAAATAAATACTCCAGTAAGAAAGTATAGCCTTCCCTCCAGCTAGAAATAGTGTTACCTTACTTCAGCTAGATTTAAGATCATCGCTGTCATGGGCAAAGTCTTTAAAAATTAGCCAAATCTTTCTCATATAAAATAAAATGTAGTAGGATCATTATTATCCCTGCTATCATTTCCAATAACCTAATTCTTAGTTTATGTCATAATTTGGAAAATGCAGGAATTTTAGGTTAATCTACATAATGTACATTGAGCCAATAAAAAGCACCATTTGCCAGTTTTAAAACCAGTATTTTTCTTACACTTTACATTTTCTGTATTGAGGCACTCAATTTTACAGGGCCATGAATTAGGAAGCTCAATTTACACCTACTCTTACTAATGAGTGTATTATATAAATAAATATATTGGGCCTTCTGGGAAAAACTGAAATTCCACTGAAACGCTATCATTTAATATCACAAAATGAATATTGGAGAAATGTAGCTTTTTTTCAGTTCTATGACCCACAGCTGACACCTTCCTTTAAACAAGTTTATGTAACTCAGAGACAGAATCAAATAGAAGGAATCATTAGAACATTTGGTTTGTATTTGAAAGACTGCTGGTAAATTCAGAAGATTGTTTTACAAAGGTTACTGAGGTCAAGTCTGTCTTTTGTCTAATATTATAAATATTCCAAATCTCCTGAATTGTCTCTCACCATCTCATCTGACTGGGAGCTATTTCTGATTTTTTGGTCACCTGTGGAACTCAATGGAGTGAGGCTGGAAGAGGTTTTCACCACAGGCACAGAGCTTCGATGAGCTCAGAAGCAGAGTTCACATGTTTGGTGCAAGGCAGGTCCCTGGGGACCTCGGCTCTCGGTATCTCCTGGTATGTAGACCCTTCTTGCCTTGACCTGTGGTCATCTTTTCTGTCTATTCTACTTCTTGTAGTGTGCATTCATCTGTCTCCTTATCCACTGATATCAGCTCCATTGTTAATTCTAATTCACTTTTAGGTTATGGAATTTATTCTAGCCCTGATGGCTTCTTCACTATGCCCTAGGGAGAGCTGACAAATTATCCCAGATACTAGAATTATTCCCTTGTGAGGCTTTCAAATGGATCCCTGTTGCTAGAGTTGAGATGGTTTCCTAAAGACAGTTACCCCCTTGCCTGATCTGATATGATGCCAAATCCTTGAATATATCCTGAGGCTAACTTCCTATATTCAATACACATTTATGGAGAACTATCTATACTGAGACCAGTGTTAACACACAGTCTCTCCCTTCAAGGATGTCAAAGTGGACTACAATGGTTCTAAATCTTGACAATGTATAATGAGTGCTTTAAAAATGCAGATTCCTTGACCTGACACTTAGGCATTTTAATCCCATAAAACCAAGGAAGCTGTAAACCAAAGAAGATGAACAGGAAACTGTAAAAGAGAAAGTACTCTGAGAGAATCTGGTATTCATGAGATTACAGAGTCCACTTGTAACGCAGGAAACCTCCTTGCAATGAGAGGGAAATAGCTACCGACTCCAGTATCTTTGCTTAGCAAATCCGAAGGACAGAGGAGCCTGGCGGGCTATGTCCATGGGGTCACAAGAGTGGGATATGATATAGCAACTAAACCATCACCAAGATAGCTTATTCATGATAATCGAGCCACTGAAGATTGAAGCGACTTTCAAATTAGTCTTGAACACTTTCTTTTTTTATTAAGGTGTTCAGTTCAGTTCAGTTCAGCTACTTAATCATGTTCAACTCTTTGTGACCCCATGGACTACAGCACACTAGGCCTTTCTGTGCATCACCAAACTCCTAGGGCTTGTTCAAATTCATGTTCATAGAGTCAGTGATGACATCCAACCATCTTATCCTCTGTCATCCCGTTCTCCTCCTGCCTTCATTTCTTCCCAGCATCAGGGTCTTTTCCAATGAGTCAATTCTTCACATCAGGTGGCCAAATTATTGGAGCTTCAGCTTCAGAATCAATTTTTACAATGAATATTCAGACTGATTTCCTTTAGGATTGACTGGTTTGATCTCCTTGCAGTCCCAGCGACTCTCAAGAGTCTTCCCCAACACCACGCACAGTTCAAAAGCATCAATTCTTGAGGTGTAGATTTGCAAGGTGAAAGTAACAGAACCATGGCTCAATTTCCCACACATTTTAGTGAGGACAGGCAGAGCAAAAACCACAATGACAAAAAACTAACCAAACTGATCACATGGACCACAGCCTTGTCTAACTCAGTGAAACAGTGAGCCATGCCATGTAGGGTCACCCAAGACAGACGGCTCATGGTGGAGACTTCTGAGAAAATGTAGTCCACTGGAGAAGGGAATGGCAAAGCACTTCAGTATTCCTGCCTTGAGAACCTCATGTCAGTTCAGTTCAGTCACTCAGTCGTGTCCAAGTCTATGTGACCCCATAGACTACAGGACGCCAGGCTTCCCTGTCCATCACCAACTTCCAGAGCTTTATCAAACTCATGTCAGTGATGCCATCCAACAATCTCATCTCCTGCTGTCTCCTTCTCCTGCCTTCAATCATTCCATCATCAGGGTCTTTTCAAGTGAGTCAGTTCTTCACAGCAAGTGGCCAAAGCATCAGTCCTTTAGGATGGACTTCCTTAGGATGGATTTCCTTTAGGATGGACTGATAGGATCTCCTTGCAGTCCAAGGGACTCTCAAGAGTCTCCTCCAACACCACAATTCAAAAGCATCAATTCTTCAGTGCTCAGTTTTCTTTATAGTCCAACTCTCACATCCACACTTGACTACTAGAAAAGCCACAGCTTTGACTAAATGGACCTTTGTTGGTAAAATAATGTCTCTACTTTTTAATATGCTATCTAGGTTGGTCATAACTTTTCTTCCAAGGAATAAGCGTCTTTTAATTTCATGGCTGCAGTCACCATCTGCAGTGATTTTTGGAACCCCCCAAAATGAAATCTGTCACTGTTTTCATTGTTTCCCCATCTATTTGCCATGAAGTGATGGGACCAGATGCCATAATCTTAGTTTTCTGAATGTTGAGTTTTAAGCCAGTTTTTTCACTCTCCCCTTTCACTTACATCAAGAACCTCTTTAGTTCTTTTTCACTTTCTGCCATAAGTGTGGTGTTATCAGCATATCTGTGGTTATTGATATTTCTCCCAGCAATCTTGATTCCAGCACATGAACAGTATGAAAAGGCTGACTCCTAGTGATGGATGTTGAATCACTGCCACTGGGTAATTAATTATCTCATCTCGACCCCATGTACTCCAGGTAGGACAAAAGGTGTCATAGCTCCAAGGCTTATAAGGAACACATATTTTTGTTTTACCTGAAATAATGGCAGTCTCAAAGGAAATATAAAAAAATCTTCAGCACTTTGAAGTATTCTACAGCTGCTTTGGTTTTGAAGTAGGTTCACTCTTTTCTGGTGGCTCAGATTGTAAAGAATATGCTTGCAGTGCAAGGAACTCAGGTTCAATCCCTGGGTAGGGAAGAGCCCCTGGAGAAGGGAATGGCAATCTACTCTGATATATGGTCTGGAGAATTCCATGGACAGAAGAGCCTAGCAGCCTATAGTCCTTGGGGTTGCAAAGAGTCAGACACAGCTGAGCAACTTTCTCATGCATATAAGTACAAATATTGTTCTTTTCCTGAAGTTCCTAGTTTTCACTTTGAAATTTATATTTTAATATATATAGTCAGTTCACAAGAGTTTTTAAGGTAAAGACTATCAAAAGGAACATTTATTATTATTTATTGGAGAGGAGAATGTGAATATTTTAAGTAGATACTTTGGGAAGCCTGACTTTTTGTATATGAGCTGATGTAACTCATATTCACAGTATCTAGGACAAAATACTTATATATAGTTTTATTAGGGCTTCCCCTGTGGCTCAGAGGTAAAGAATCTGCCTTCAGTGCAGGAGCTGCAGAAGACTCAGTTTCGATCCCTGGATTGGGAAGATGCCCTGGAGAAGGGTATGGCAACCCACTCCAGCATTCTTGCCTGGAGAATCCTCATGGACAGAGCAGCCTGGCGGGCTGCAGTCCATGGGGTCACAAGGAGTCAGACACGACTGAAGCGACTGAGCAGCACAGCAGCAGCAGCCTACTTATATTAAAGCGTAATTGGCACATAAATTATATTGATTTCCTGGGTTCAACATAATGATTTGAATTTGTATATATTGAACACTTTCTTTCCTGGTGTTTAGCATGACCTGAATTTCTCCAGCCTCAGCTGTGACTGTGAACAACTTACCAGGACACTGAGAGGAAGCACACTGGAGAAGTTAGAGCATGGTCTCTGAGATCAGCCTTCCACTTGTCAGCTCAGTGAACTTGGACGTGCTGCTTAACTGCATGCTTCAGTTTCTCATCTGTAACTTGGGTAGTAATTGCCCTTACCTTTTAGGGATTATGAGATGTTTAAATACAAAAACATATTGCTGTGTTTATAATATCCAGTACATAACCAACACATACTAAATAAATGCAAGCTATCATTTTTTCCTAAGAAAAACATATTTATCAGATGACTTTTTGAAAAATGGGAAGCTTTTTATTTAAAGCATCAGAGAATTTTGCCCTGCAAGTTTAAATATTTCTGTATAACTTCCTACCTTATTGATCAGAATAAGTGACTGTAGTTTAGCCTCTCCTGAAGGTTCAGGTTAGGGTCTTCTTTATGTCATTGATGACAAGGCCCTGTGATGAAGAGCAGGCCCATAATTCCCTGAAAGATGGGATTGTTTGGCGCATAGGAAAGAGATTCAGATGGCATTGATTTGCAAGAAGGTAATCTTCCTTCATATTCAGTAGACATGTTTTTATTCTCCTAAGGACATTGAATGCAACATCCTTTACCTGCTGAAGAAAACAAGACAGAGCACTCAAAAAATGTTAGTTAATGCAGCAGTCTTGATTTTTAAAACAATGCAAATACAAGCAGACTTAGATTCTTGAGGAACAAAATAAAGACGCCGATTTCCAGCTGTCATTAAAAGCTCGGGCAATTTTATGTTTATTTTAACTTGAAAATTCTGTGCTGTGAGTTTAACTTGTAGAATTTTTGTCAAATTATTGTAAGCATATTTTGTCTGAAATATAAGTATTCTGAATCAACATGATTTTAGCATTGTTACGTACCAAATACAAAGATATTAACTCTAAGGCAATTAGGTAGTAAGTCAGTGTATCACTCAGAAAAAAACAGCTCACATCAGATATTTCAGTAGAGTGAAGTAGCTACAAAGCAGTTAAAAAGCTGAAAGCTTAAAAAGAGCAGATGGTGAGGCAATTTAGTAATAAGCAAAGCAAGAAGCTGCTGTCAGTTATTGGAGGAGGTGGAGGAACACAAGCCTTGGATCCAGGGCTTCCAATGAAAATAAGAACCACAGATGAGATCTAGCTACTTCCAGAAATATTCCTGAAGCAGAAAAAGAGCTTGGGTAAGTCCCCCATACTCTAATCCTACATGTTTTTCCAATAACTGTCATTGGTTAACTGGTAAGAAAATAATTGATTAATAGAGGACTGGATTTGAGTAAACAGGGAGTGAGCAAAATGAGTGTACAAGGAAACAAATTACAATATAATAATGACTTTCTCAAGCTCTATTGCAGGAGAGCCAGGACATGTGTGCTCTGTATGCCCAGAGGCATATTTTTTGTAATATCCAAAAATAAATACCCCATGATTACCAGAACAACAGTTTCTTCATTTTCTTTAAATATGATTGCCATAAAAAATGGCATAATTAAATTAGAATAAAATGATTACATTTATTAAATATCAACTCTATTTAACTTGAAAGCAAAATTAAATGTCACTCAACATTTCAAGTACAGATAAATGTAAAAAAAAAAACCAATTTTATTTACATTCATAAAGTACGGATATGTTGATGAATTCAGATTATCTTACATTCATATATTCTAGAACCTTGTTAATAATTAGATATTTGTGCCTTCTAATGAAAGTAGACAAGAAGCATCACTAGGTATTTTTTCAATCTATTTTCCTCTTACATTCTGTGAATAGGCTAAGAAAAGGGGGAAAAGATTTAAAAAGTAATAAAAACTGTTAATAGAGGAGAAAATCTACTGTAGCCTAATTCATTCAGCTTGGTCATTTTCTCCAAGTCGAGCCCCATTTCGTGCATTTTGCTCTAATGCACTCCTAGTAATTCTGACACTCCTGGCGTTCCCTGTCAACTGATAGTACCATCAAAGTCAAATTTGAACTACCAGGTGAATTTACTTCTTATTCATTAGCATTCATTGACGTGTTAGTCGCTCAGTCATGCCCGACTCTTTGTGACACCATGAATTGCAGCCCACCAGGCTCCTCTGGCTTGGGATTT
The DNA here is from genome assembly GCA_006410735.1 of Raphicerus campestris. Lineage (NCBI taxonomy): Eukaryota > Metazoa > Chordata > Mammalia > Artiodactyla > Bovidae > Raphicerus > Raphicerus campestris. The sequence continues at coordinate 387,899 of SJYW01057504.1, read as the reverse complement.
TCCAGGCAAGAATACTGGAGTGGGTACCCATTTCCTTCTGCAGGAGATCTTCCTGACCCAGGGATTGAACCCGGGTCTCCTGTACTTCAGGCAGATTCTTTATCAACTGAGCTCTGAGGGAAGCCCTCGTTAGTAAGACAGTCTTCAGGAATTCATGGTGTGTGTAAGCATGCAAAGTCACTTCAGTACTGTCTGACTCTTTGTGATCTTATGGACAGTAGCCCACCAGGCATCTGTCCATGGGATTCTCCAGGCAAGAACAATGGAGTGGACTGTCTTACCCTCCTCCAGGGGATCTTCCTGACCCAGGGAGTGAACCCAGGTCTCCTGCATTGTAAGCGGATTCTTAATAGAACCAGCCATGAAGTCTCTTCAGTCTCCCGCATTGGCAGGCGGCTTCTTTACCACTGTGTGTATGTACGTTAGTCTCTCAGTCGTGTCCGATTCTTTGTGACCCCATGCACTGTAACCTGCCAGGATACTCTGTCCATGGAATTCTCCAGACAAGAATACTGGGTTGGGTTGCCATTCTCTTCTCCAGGGAATCATCCCTACCCAGGGATTGAACCCAGGTCTCCTGCCTTGCAGGCAGATTCTTTACAGTATGAGCCACCAAGGAAGACATGAAGATCATACATTACATTTTTATGTGAAAATCTCCAGTAACTATACAATTCTATACACACATAAACTATCATTGTAATTCGTAACTAGAGGAGAAAATATCACAAAATACTAAAGGTGATTCGAATAAGTGTCTCTTGAAATATTATGATGAAAATCAAACTTGATGACATCTTTGAACAATAAGATTACACAGCAGATACAGTCCAACCATGCTGTACATCAGAGTAAAGATGGACAGTGACTTCCCATGGGATTTAGAATAATTTCTAAACATTTACTCTAACTTAACAATCTCTACCTAAATTGGCCCCAGTTACCTTACTAATATTACCCCTGAATTTCTTCCCCTGGCCCACAGTTTTTAAAGGGTTCTTTATGCTAGTCTTTAAAAGTATAAGCTCAATTCTGCCTTAACAATTCCTTCTGCCGATAAGGCATTTCCCCTGATCTCCTTATGACCAGCACCTTCGTGTGTGTGTGTGTGTGTGTGTGTGTGTGTGTGTGTGAAGTCGCTCAGTCATGTCCGACTCTTTGCGATTCCGTGGACTGTAACCCACCAGGCTCCTCTGTCCATGGGATTTTCCAGGCAAGAATACTGGAGTGGGTTGCCACTTCCTTCTCCAGGGGATCTTCTCGACCCAGGGATCGAACCCAGGTCTCCTGCATCAGAGGCAGACGCTTTAACCTCTGAGCCACCAGGGAAGCCCTCACCTTCTTGTATTTGGATCATTTCCTCAGAGGTTCTTAGCTGACCTCTTACTCTAAAGTAGCTCCTCAAAGTCCTAGTATATTACCTTGTTTATTCTACAGACCACTACTTCATATTCCATTTTTTCAATACTTTACATTTCATTTCATCCAATTAAAAGGGCTTCCCTTGTGGCTCAGCTGGTAAAAATTTGGCTGCAATGCGGATGACCTGGGTTCCATCCCTGGGTTGGGAAGATCCCCTGGAGAAGGGAACAGCTTCCCACTCCAGTATTCTGTCCTCAAGAATTCCATGGACTGTATCTTCCATGGGATGGCAAAGAGTCGGACACGACTGAGTGACTTTCACTTTCATCCAATTTAAAGCAGTCTACATTTGAGTGGAAGCCTTGCCTCTCTTCATGATTTGGCATGTAGTAGATAATAGCATATGTGACAGAATAAACAAATCAATGAATGAATCATAAATAAATAACAAAATAAATATTTTTTTAATACAGAAAGCATCATCATATTAAGACCAAGGTCATGGGCTAGAGCTCTATAAGAACCAATTAACATCAGTGGAGTTTCAGTGTTGAAAACGAATTCATTAACATAAAAATTCATAATAGTAGTCAAAATTGTACACCTGTGGTGGATTCATGTTGATGTATGGCAAAACCAATACACTATTGTAAAGTAAAAAATAATAATAATAATAATTTAAAAAAATTTTTTAAAGTCTAAACAAATGAATCTTTCTATTATCATTTGTACTATACTGAGATGTCTGGAGAAAAATAAAGTGACCATTTCCCAGTAAAAATAAATGAATAAATAAATAAAATAAAATCAAAGTACAAGTACGGTATATATAAACTCATATATGAATAGACTCGTATCCTCACCATTTAATGAGATTGTATCTCAAAATGGGTGCCATTTTTAGTATTACCTATAGTATTAATAAAGGCAAAAAATGAAAGATATTATATATAGAGTTATATGAATGTAAAATAAGTATCACTTATTTAAAATTGTAAAAATGAACAAACATGGAATTCAGTAAAATTATTTTGAGTTTAAGTATCCTTTTGGGTTAATACTATATTACCTTTGAAAACAAAATTATAAATATATTTTCACCAAGTGCATTTGTTATTTTTTCAAAAATTATTTTGGTTTCCATTTTCAGTAGTTACTTCAACTCCATTTCACCTATAAAAGGCTTACAGTTAGCTTTGCTTTATGCACATTCATTTATATTCACATGAAACCTCTCTCAAGACTTATTTTCTGTTATTTGCCTTTGTCACAGTCGATGTATGAAATAAGCCATTTAACTGGAAAAAGTGTTTAAATTGAATAAGGATGATATTGACAATGAGGTGACTTTTGCATGAATATATATTTAAAGTAAAATGACTTTTCCTAAGATTTACAATGGAAACTTTTATGTTAAGACAGCTGAGGTCAATATGCTTGACATCAATGTTAGATTGCAGGATTTATGGTGAATTTTACACTATATATTTTTGCAGTAAATCAGACCCTGTTGTATCATTTCTGTCTAGTATTTCAACCATGGCTGGCATGTATATAATTTTTAGCTTAATTTTTATAATAAAGAAAAGGGTTCTTCCGAAACAATGTTTACAACNATGTTTTTGTTCTAGTTCTGTGAAAAATGCTGTTGTAATTTGATAGGGATTGCATTAAATCTGTAGATTGCATTTGGTACTATAGTCATTTTCACAATATTGATTCTTCCTACCCAGGAACATGGAATATCTCTTCATCTGTTTATGTCATCTTTGATTTCTTTCATTAGTGTCTTATACTTTTCTCTGTACAGTTGTCTCCTTAGGTAGATTTATTCCTAGATATTTAATTCTTTTTGTTGGAATGGTGAATGGGATTGATTCCTTAATTTCTCTTTCTAATTTTTCATTGTTAGTATATAGAAATACAAGTGATTTCTGTGTATTGCTTTTGNTCTCCTTAGGTAGATTTATTCCTAGATATTTAATTCTTTTTGTTGGAATGGTGAATGGGATTGATTCCTTAATTTCTCTTTCTAATTTTTCATTGTTAGTATATAGAAATACAAGTGATTTCTGTGTATTGCTTTTGTACCCTGAAACTTTCCTTAATTAGGAAACTGATTAGCTCTAGTAATTTTCTGATACTCTCTTTAGGGTTTTTCTATGTACAGTATCATGTCATCTGCAAACAGTGAGAGTCTTACTTCTTCTCCAATCTGGATTCCTTTGATTTCTTTTTCTTCTCTGTAGCTGTAGCTAGGACTTCCAGAACTCTGTTGAATAATAATGGTGAAAGTGGACACTATTGTCTTGTTTCTGATCTTAGGGGCAATGCTTTCAGTTTTTCATCATTGAGAATGATGTTTGCTGTAGGCTTATATGGCATTTACTATGTTGAGGTAGCTTTCTTCTGTGCCCATTTTTTGAAGAGTTTTAATCATAAATGGGTTCTGAATTTTGTCAAAGGCCTTTTCTGCATCTATTGAGATTATCATATGATTTTTATCTTTCAATTTGTTAATAAGGTGTATCACATTGATTGATATACATATATTAAAAAATCCTGCATTTCTGGAATAAGCCCAGCTTGATCATGGTGTCTGAGCTTTTTGATGTGTTGCTGAATTTTGTTAGCTAAAATTTTGTTGAGGATTTTTGCATCTATGTTCATCAGTGATATTGGCCTGTAATTTTCTTTTTTGTGTTGTCTTTGTCTCATTTTGGTATCAGGGTGATGGTGGCCTCATAGAATGTGTATGGAAGTGTTCTTTCTTCTGCAATGTTTTGAAAGAGTTAGGAAAATAAGCATTATCTCTTCTCTAAATGTTTGATAGAATTCTCTTGTAAAGCCATCTGGTCCTGGGCTTTTGTTTTTTGGGAAATTTTTGATCACAGCTTCAATTACAGTTCTTGTAATTGGATTGTTCATAATTTCTACTTCTTCCTCGTTCAGTCTTGGAAGACTGAACTTTTCTAAGAGTCTGTCCATTTCTTCCAGGTTATCTATTTTATTGCCATATAGTTCATAATAGTCTCTTGTAATCCTTTGTATTTCTGCATTGTTGGTTGTAAACTCTCCTATTTCATTTCTAATTTTGTTGATTTGAGTCTTCTCTCTTTTTTTTTTCTTGATGAGTCTAGCTAAACGTTTGTCAATTTTANTGTCCATTTCTTCCAGGTTATCTATTTTATTGCCATATAGTTCATAATAGTCTCTTGTAATCCTTTGTATTTCTGCATTGTCGGTTGTAAACTCTCCTATTTCATTTCTAATTTTGTTGATTTGAGTCTTCTCTCTTTTTTTTTCTTGATGAGTCTAGCTAAACGTTTGTCAATTTTGTTTATTTTCTCAAAGTTTTATTAATTTTTATTATTATTTCTTTTATTTCTTCTTCATTTATTTCTGCTTGGATCTTTATAATTTCTTTCCTTCTACTATTTTTTTTATTCTTCTTTTTCCAATTGCTATAGGCGTAAAGTTAGGTTGTCTATTTGATGCTTTTCTTGTTTCATGAGGTAGGATTGTATTGCTATAAACTTCCCTCTTAGACCTGTTTTTGCTGCATCTCATAGGTTTTGAGTTGTCGTGTTTTCATTGTCATTTGTTTCTAGAATTTTTTCGATTTCCCTTTTAATTTAATAACCTGTTTGTTATTTAGAAATGTGTTGTTTAATCTCCATGTGTTTGTGTTTTTTTCACTTTTTTCCTTGTAATTGATATCTAGAGTCATAGCATTTGTGGTCAGAGAAGATGCTTGATACAATTTCAATTTTCTTAAATTTACTGAGGCTTGATTTGTGACCCAAGATGTCATCCATTCTGGAGAATGTTCCATGTGCACTTGAGAAGAAGGTGTATTCTTCTGCATTTGGATGAAATGTCCTAATGATATCAATGAGATCCATCTCGTCTAATGTATTATTTAAGACTTATATTTCCTTATTAATTTTCTGTTTTAATGCTCTGTCCATTGGTGTAAATGGGGTGTTAAAGTCTCCTACTGTTATTGTGTTACTGTCAATTTCTCCTTTTATGTCTGTTAGTGTTTGTCTTATGTACTGAGGTGCTCCTGTGTTGAGTACATAGATATTTACAATTGTTATGTTTTCCTCTTGGGTTGATCCCTTGATCATTATATAGTGTCCTTCCTTATCTCTTGTAATATTCTTTATTTTAAGGTCTGTTTTTCTGGTATAAGGATTGCTACTCCAGCTTTCTTTTGTTTCTCATTTGCATGGGATATATTTTTCGATCCTCTCACTTTCAGTCTATATGTTTTTTGAGGTCTGAAGTGGGTTTCTTGTAGACAGCATAGATATGGGTCTTGTTTTTGTATCCATTCAGCCAGTCTGTGTCTTTCGGTTGGAGCATTTAATCCATTTATATTTAAAGTAATTATTGGTATATGTGTTCTTAAGGGGACGACCATGCACAGCTGTAAGAGTCCTGTAGACAGGCTAGAAAGCCATCAGAGGGATTTTTGGATTGAAACACTCTTATTATGCCCAGGAGATTTATTATCTAAAAGCTCTAAATTAAGTTTTTCCAGAAAAAGGTGGTGGGGGGACAGTCCTCTGTTAATGTCAGAAGAGTAGGTGGAAAGCATAACACAGTAAAGCACAGGCACATTCTGTTTTTTGGGGGGTGGATGCTCAGGAAATTCCAGGGGGAACCCCTGAAGCCTGATCACGCCCTTGTGTTTTGTCAGGCTTCCTTCCTCATGACCTTTGCCACAGGCGGGATTCCTCACGCTGGCTCCCGGCAGACGACAGAGGATGAGATGGCTGGATGGCATCACTGACTTGATGAACGTGAACCTGAGTGAATTCTGGGAGTTGGTGATGGACAGGGAGGTCTGGCGTGCTGCAATTCATGGGGTCGCAAAGAGTCGGACACGACTGAGCAACTGAACTGAACTGATTGCAATTTTCTTAATTGTTTGGGGTTGATTTTTCTGGATATTTTTTTCTGCCGTTGTATTTCTTGACTATATCAGTTGCTTTAACATTTGTTGTAAAGCTGGTTTGGTGGTACTGAATTCTCTTAACTTTTGCTTGTCTGAAAAGCTTTTTATTTCTCCATCAATTTGAATGAGATCCTTTCTGGGTACAGTAATCTTGGTTGTAGATTTTTCCCTTTCAGTACTTTAAATATATCCTGCCATTCCCTTTTGGCATGCAGAGTTTCTGCTGTATGATCAGCTGTTAAGTGTATGGGGTCTCCCTTGTATGGTACTTGTTGCTTCTCCTTTGCTGCTTTTAATAGTCTTTCTTTGTGTTTAGTCTTTCTTAGTTTTATTAGTATGCGTCTAGGTGTGTTTATTCTTGGGTTTATCCTGTATGGGACTCATTGTGCCTCTTGGACTTCAATGCCTATTTCCTTTTCCATGTTGGGGAAATTTTCAACTATAATCTCTTCAAAAATTTTATCATATGCTTTCTTTTCCTATTCTTCTTCTGCGACCCCTATAATTCTAATGTTGGTGCATTTGATATGGTCCCAGAGGTCTTTGAGACTGTCCTCGGCTCTTTTCATTCTTTTTACTTTATACTGCTTTTCAGAGGTTATTTCCACCATTTTATCTTCCAGCTCACTGATTCATTCTTCTGCTTCAGATATTCTGCTGTTTATTCCTTCAAGAGTATTTTTAATTTCAGTAATTGTGTTGTTTGTCTCTGTGTGTTTATTCTTTAATTCTTCTAATTTTTGCTAATTGATTCTTACATTTTCTCCATTTTGTTTTCAAGGTTTTTAATCATCTTTACTATCATTATTCTGAATTATTTTTCAGGTAGTTTGCCTATTTCCTCTTCATTTATCTATACTTCTGTGTTTCTAGCTTGTTCCTTCATTTGTGCAGTATTTCTCTGCCTTGTCATTATTATTTTTTTTAAATTATTGTGTTTGAGGTCTCCTTTTCCAGGTTTCAAAGAAAGTTGAGTTCTTTCCTGGAATAAGATTGAGTTTGCCCTTGCCTTTGCTTTCTTCCCTCCTAAGATTGGTCCATTGGTTTGTGTGAGCTTCATATAGGGTGAGATTTGTGCTGAGTGTTTGTTTGTTTGTTTTTCCTCTTATGGGGAAGGATGAGTGAGGTGGTAATCCTGTCTGCTGATGATTTGGTTTGTATTTTTGTTTTGTTTGTTGTTTAGGTGAGGTGTCCTGCACAGGGTGCAACTGGTTGGAGGGTGATGCCGGGTCTTCTATCAAGTGGTTTCCTTTGTGTGTATTATCAGTATTTGATATTACTTAGGGTTAGTTCTCTGGTAGTCTAGGGTGTTGGAGTCAGGGCTCCTACTCCAAAGGCTCAGGGCTTGATCTCTGGTCAGGAACAAAGTTTCAACAAGTGGTTTGTTATGGCATTCAGTTCAGTTCAGTTTCAGGCACTCAGTTGTGTCTGACTGTTTGCGACCCCATGAATCGCAGCACACCAGGCCTCCCTGTCCATCACCAACTCCCGGAGTTCACTCAGACTCACGTCCATCGAGTCAGTGATGCCATCCAGCCATCTTATCCTCTGTCATCCCCTTCTCCTCTTGGCCCCAATCCCTTCCAGCATCAGAGTCTTTTCCAATGAGTCAACTCTTTGTGTGAGGTGGCCAAAGTACTGGAGTTTCAGCTTTAGTATCATTCCTTCCAAAGAAATCCCAGGACTGATCTCCTTCAGAATGGACTAGTTTGATCTCCTTGCAGTCCAAGGGACTCTCAAGAGTCTTCTCCAACAGCACAGTTCAAAAGCATCAATTCTTTGGTGCTCAGCCTTCTTTCCAGTCCAACTCTCACATCCATACATGACTACTGGAAAAAACCATAGCCTTGACTAGACGAGCCTTTGTTGGCAAAGTAATGTCTCTGCTTTTGAATATGCTATCTAAGTTGGTCATAACTTTTCTTCCAAGGAGCAAGCGTCTCTTAATTTCATGGCTGCAGTCACTGTCTGCAGTGATTTTGGAGCCCTCCAGAATTAAAGTCTGACACTGTTTCCACTGTTTCCGCATCTATTTCCCATGAAGTAATGGGACTGGATGCCATGATCTTCATTTTCTGAATGTTGAGCTTTAAGCCAACTTTTTCACTCTCCTCTTTCACTTTCATCAAGAGGCTTTTGAGTTCCTCTTCACTTCCTGCCATAAGGGTGGTGTCATCTGCATATCTGAGGTTATTGATATTTCTCCTGTCAATCTTGATTCTAGCTTGTGCTTCTTCCAGCCCAGTGTTTCTCATGATGTACTCTGCATGTAAGTTGAATAAGCAGGGTGACAATATACAGCCTTGATGTACTCCTTTTCCTATTTGGAACCATTGTGTTGTTCCATGTCCAGTTCTAACTGTTGCTTCCTGACCTGCATACAGATTTCTCAAGAGGCAGGTCCGGTGGGTCTGGTATTCCCATCTCTCTCAGAAGTTTCCACAGTTCATTGTGATCCACACAGTGAGATTAAAACAAATATCCAAAAATGAGAAGCCAAAGATGAACCCCAGACAAATGAAAGTCACAAAATCAGGCAAATAATAATTAAAATAATGGAGTATACACACATATATGTACACCAATGAACAAAGTGAAAGCAGTTCAACAAAAATAAAATACAGTAGATTGACCCTGTGAACAAAGGAAATCAAAAATTGTACTTACCAGTTAAGAACAAAACTAACTTAAGTACAAACTGGAAAACAAAAGTAAAGCAAGGTGCCAAGTGGGGAATAAAGCAATGAAAACAAAACTAACAAATATGTTGAGAGGAAAGAAAGAAAAGAGAGTAGATATGCCAGTTAAATAGAGGTAGATGAAGATTTATATACATTAAAGATTAACTACATGGCGAAAAGAATAGTAGGAGAGGCAAACAAATGAATAAATGTAGAAAAAATAATAGTTTTAAAAAATTAAAAATATAAAAAAGAGAGAAGAAAAAAAACGGAAGAAGAAAGACAACATAAAAAAGGAAAACTCCACAGAACTGCAAAAGCCCAACATAGAGTCAGAGGTTTATAACAACAATAGAAAGTGTGACTGAATATACGCATATACGTATATACCCATAATCAAAATCAAAACAGTCCAACAAAAATAAAGTACAATAGACTGACCAGGCAAACAAAGGAAACCAAAAATTATATCTACCAGAAGAAAGCTAATTAAAGCACAAACTGGAAAAGAAAACTAAACCAAGGTGCCAACTGCGGAATAAAGCAATGAAAATAAAACTAACAAATATTTTGAGAGGAAAGGAGAGAAAGGGAAGAGATAAAGACTAGATATGCAAAGTTAAACAGAGGTAGATAAAGAAATTTTGTATACATTAAAGATTAACTGCAAGGGGAAAAGGATTGTAGGAAAGGCAAACAAAAGAATAAATGTAGAAAAAAAGAATAATAGGTTTAAAAAATTAAAAAT
>SJYW01057504.1:336276-363899 GCA_006410735.1 Raphicerus campestris | reverse complement strand
TTTTGGATCGCAGCCATTCTGACTGGTGTGAAGTGGTACCTCATTGTGGTCTTGATTTGCATTTCTCTGATAATGAGTGATGTTGAGCATCTTTTCATGTGTTTGTTAGCCATCCGTATGTCTTCTTTGGAGGAATGCCTATTTAGTTCTTTGGCCCATTTTTTGATTGGGTCGTTTATTTTTCTGGAGTTGAGCTGTATAAGTTGGTTGTATATCTTTGAGATTAGATTAGTTGCTTCATTGGCTATTGTTTTCTCCCATTCAGAAGGCTGTTTTTTCATCTTACTTATAGTTTCCTTTGTTGTTCAGGACATTTTAATTTTAATTAGATCCCATTTGTTTATTCTTGCTTTTATTTCCAGTATACTGGGAGGTGGATCATAGAGGATCCTGCTGTGATTTATGTCGGAGAGTGTTTTGCCTATGTTCTCCTCTAGGAGTTTTACAGTTTCTGGTCTTATGTTTAGATCTTTAATCCATTTTGAGTTTATTTTTGTGTGTGGAGTTAGAAAGTGATCTAGTTTCATTCTTTTACAAGTGGTTGACCAGTTTTCCCAGCACCACCTGTTAAAGAGACTGTCTTTACTCCATTGTATGTTCTTGCCTCCTTTGTCGAAGATAAGGTATCCATAAGTGTGTGGCTTTATCTCAGGGCTTTCTATTTTGTTCCATTGATCTATATTTCTGTCTTTGTGCCAGTACCATACTGTCTTATTGACTGTGGCATTGTAGTAGAGCCTGAAGTCAGGCAAGTTGATTCCTCCACAAAGTCTCTTAAGTCTCCTATATTGGAAGGCGAGCTCTTTACCACTAGCTGGGAAGCTGTCTTTAACTGAACAAAAGAAATTAAATTATTGCATTTCTACCCTTAAATCTTGGGCTTTCACAGTCTCTTGATTTGAAATCTGTAGCCCTTTGACTGTAACAATTGACTTTTTGAAGACAATTCAAAACAATTGAAGACCTTCAAATTCTTAGGAATTCGGGGCTTTTTAGTTTTTGTTCTTTACTTTGACATGGAGTCTGTGGGTGCACGCTTCCTGGGTGGCACCAGTGGTAAAGGACCTGCCTGCCAGCGCAGAAGCAGGTTCATTCCCTGGGTCAGGAAGAACCCTGGAGAGGGAGATGGCAACCCACTCCAGTTTTCTTGTCTGAAGAATCCCATGGACAGAGGAGCCTGGCAGGCTGCAACCCACAGGACTGCAGTCTAACACCACGAAAGCGACTTAGCATGAATCCATCCTATTAAATGACCACAGCATACATTTTAGTTTTAATTTCAAATTTCTATTTTTATACCTATATATTCACGTATTTAATTTTCTTTTTTGAAATTAACATGGTAAATTTGATCAGTGACAAGTCAAGGTAGATAAAATTTATAATTTTCACAAGTGATAACTTGAGAGAAATGATGATTTTATATTTCTGTTAAATACCTTAAAATAATAAGCCATGATGATTCACGAGAGAATTTTTTTCCTACTCTAAAGATTTTTTAAGGCAAGATAATGCTTGAATATGATTTCTGAAATCTGGAGAGGATATCAAAAAAGAATGAAAATCAGACAGATAGTGATTTTTAAACATCATTCAGAACTTACAACTCATGTGCAACGCCTGCAGTAAGACTGACTGGTGACATTGCCCTTCATTTAAAGGTCACTCTCAGTCATACGCTGTTTCATGCAGATCCTTGCTCCACTCTTAGTCTTATCTCTCCAGAAGCAAATGACTGTACTTTTTCTTTGCTAATTAGTCAGAGAGAGAAAGAGAGAGCAAGTTAGCTCCCGTTTATTTTTGGAATATGTCATTTTATGCCAGATGCTTCTTGAGATTTGTACCACAAACATCTGAAATTTAATTAGATCATTCATCCTTTAGATTGTCTCACTATGATTTGCCCCCTTGTTCATTGCGTATGCTATGTATCTGACACATGAAAAGGAAAAAAAATCATTTTGGCAGTGCAAATACAACTCTGTTGCCATTTAGAGGTATGGGATAGAAGACACTGGGGAGATAATTGGCTGAACAAATGCTTCCCTTTAAAGGGTAAACAGTCAGACTATAGAACTGAAGTGTCAGCTCACCAGACATTAAATTTTCTTACAGTTAGCTGGTGATTACAGCATATGTAGTCATGATTCATTACAACATGGCAGTCTTAGGGAAATTGTTCTTCATGTTCATATCTCTCAGTGACTTGAATGTAATTGCTACAGAAGAAAGTAACAACACAAAATAGTCTTTGAATAATTAAGAAAATCTTAACATTCCACATCACAGAAGCAGCTAGTTTTATGACCAAGGTCCTTTGGAATCTATTTAATGATGTTTCAAGTCCCTGCAGTCTTGGGAAGTTTGATCACAATTGAAACCATAAAGACATGGAAAAAACTCCCATTGTTAAACTTGACCCAGTAGAAATATTCACATGATGTAATGTGTCCCTAGGTTGCCTGCCTGCCCCCTACAACCTCAGTAATCACCTATCTAGATAAAGGCTCTTACCTTCACAGCTGAATGAAAGATTTAGGAGAGCCAGCTAGAAGCAAATGGCTACTTATAGTCCCTTGGGTTAGAGGAAGCCAGGCAAAAGAGAGTTAGTCCCAAGGTTACTGAAATTGACTTTTACGAAGTAGCCATAGAAGCAAAACACTGAGATGATTTGTTATCAGAACCAAAAACTGTTGAAAATGTTTAGAAGGGTCATACCTCTGAAATGACAGTGAGAAACCTTGTTTTAAGTAGCTATACAAAAGGTACCCCCATCTCATTGTCTTGGGGGGATTACATGTCACATTAAATGGAATATCTTGGACCACTCTGGGTATTTGATTTATGAGACTATCATATGCTGGAATAATTGGGAGAATCTCAAGAATATATGGAGGCTTTGGGTAAAACAAATAAAGGAATTCTTCCCTCCTAAGTTATGAACATTAGACTGAACATTCATCATTGTGGGCATCTGCAGATAAATTTCTGAATCACAGGACTGCTGCTGTCCTAGCAGGCCTGTTGCCATGTGGAATGGGGAATTTTGTTTCCATTAGAGTGAAATTCAAAGAATCCCAGGAATTTTGAGGATTACAAGATTTGAGAAATATAACTATATGGGGATACACCTGTTACCTTCTTACACCTGAAGGAAACAGTATTAATATTAAAATCAAAGAAGGCACCAACTGAGAATAGCATGATGTTTTCATTGCATGGTAGAATGACTCTCAGAGTCCATTTCTGAAGAGATTCTAGTAAATTGAAATATTAGCTTCTGGGATTAAAAAATGATGCAAATTTTCATTTTACTTTTTACATATTCTTTTTACTTTTCTAAGTATTAAATTGCAATATAAATGTACAGATAAATCTACTATCACTGGTGTTATATTTTTGTAAAGGCATAAAATCAAATTTATATAAATTTATATAATTTAATTAATAAATCATGAACTTATTTTATACTTATATAATTTAATTTATAAAACTTTATACATTTAAATAAATTTATGTAATTTAATTTACAGAGAATGAGATGGTTGGATGACATAACTGACTTGATGGACATGAGTCTGAGCAAGCTCTGAGAGTTGGTGATAGACAGGGAAGCCTGGCATGCTGCAGTCCATGGGGTCGCAAAGAGTTAGATACGACTGAGTGACTAAACTGACTGGACTGAAGATCAAATATAAAAAAGTACCTGAATATTTGCTGTAGCTTCTTAAATGAAACTTTAAATTATACTACCCATACTTCTTCAGTTTTAATGACCTCATTCAAAGAATCTGTGCAAATTATTCCTCCAAATCTTTTGATCAGTTCAGTTTAGTCGCTTAGTCATATCTGACTCTTTGCGACCCCATGGACTGCAGCACACCAGGGTTCCCTGTCCCTCACTATCTCCTGGAGATTGCTCAAACTCATGTCCATTGAGTTGGTGATGCCATCCAGCCAGCTCATCCTCTGTCATCCCCTTCTCCTCCCAGCTTCAATCTTTCCCAGCATCAGGGTCTTTTCCAATAAGTCAGTTCTTTGCATCAGGTGGCCAAAGTACTGGAGTTTCAACTTCAGCATCAGTCCTTTCAATGAATATTCAGGACTGATTTTCTTTAGGATGGACTGTTTTGATCTCCTTACAGTCCAAGGGACTCTAAAAAGTCTTCTCCAACACCACAATTCAAAAGCATCAATTCTTCTTGCACTCAATTTTCTTTATAGTCCAACTCTCACATCTATACAATACTACTGGAAAAACCATAGCTTTGACTACATGGCAAAGTAATGTCTTTGTTGGCAAAATAATGTCTCTGCTTTTTAATATACTGTCTAGGTTGGTCATAGCTTTTCTTCCAAGGAGCAAGTGTCTGAATTTCATGGATATAGTCTCCATTGTTTTCCCATCTATTTGCCACGAAATGATGAGACCAGATGCCATGATCTTAGCTTTTTGAATGTTGAATTTTTGCTCTCTATGCTCTTTCACTTCATCAAGAGCTCTGTAGTTCTTCATTTTCTGCCATAAGGGTGGTGCCATCTTGATAAATGAGGTTATTGATATTTCTCCCAACAATCTTGATTCCATCTTGTGCTTCATCCAGCCTGGCNAGCTTTTTGAATGTTGAATTTTTGCTCTCTATGCTCTTTCACTTCATCAAGAGCTCTGTAGTTCTTCATTTTCTGCCATAAGGGTGGTGCCATCTTGATAAATGAGGTTATTGATATTTCTCCCAACAATCTTGATTCCATCTTGTGCTTCATCCAGCCTGGCATTTCACATGATATACTCCTCATGTAAGTTAAATAAGCAAGGTGACAATATACAACCTTGACGTACTTCTTTACCTATTTAGAATCAGTCTGTTGTTTCATGTCTGGTTCTTTTCAATCAAATGTTTGTATTTAAATGCAGTATTTTGCATTTACTATCTTCTTTTTGCTTTGAGAAAAAATTAAGCCATATTTGAGATATTGGAATATATTAGCCTAAAAAGTAAACAAAAAGTACCATTTATCTTTACATATAATATTTAAAAACTTTAAACCAAACGAAAAACATTTTTTTCAAACAAAGAATGGAAATTTCTGTTGATAATTTTGTTTGGGTAATTGCAAAGGTATATAATTTTTTATTATCAATTTTTAAAATGGACAGTACTAAATTTAGTACTAAAATATTTGTTGATTGTGTCTTAAGCTTTGTGAGAATTATACCACATTTATATGGATGCTTCCATTTTTGTAAATGCAGGAATAATTTCTATATCATATTTAGCTATAACTGTAAGCTATACCAGGGATCGAACCCAGATCTCCCACATTGTGGGCAGACGTTTCACTATCTGAGCCACCAGGGAATCCCAACTGTAAGCTAAAGGAAATGAAATTATAAAAAGGTATGATTACATTAATAAAGTCAATCAAACATATAAAGTACTATATCACTTCTGTAATTGAGGATAACATTAATATTATTTTTATTTAAATTGTTTAATAGCTAACTATAGAATACAAATTCTATGAGCAATTTATTTTTTTAATCTTTCATTTAAATAGTAGAAAGCAATTCACGAAAAATCATGGATCAAGGTTTATTTCCACAAATAATTTCACAATATGTCTTGTGGATGGTACCTATGTGACCTGATCACTTTCATTTCTATAACTATATCCTGTACTGTGAGAGCTAAGAAGAGAGAGAGAGAGCTAAGTTCTCAGAAGAGAGCTAAGTCCTCAAAGAATGTAGCAATTTATTTTAACAGAATTAACCACTACGCCATGAAAAGCAACTATTTAATTTTTTTTAAGGTTTTTTTTTTCCCCCCCAGTTAGTTTTTCCCAAAAATCTAATAAGGAAATTCGACACTATCGCATGATTCAATATAAGGTGACCTATATGTCCCCAGCAACATCTTCATCTCATGATACGCCAGCACCGGCACTTTTAGCACCTACCATTTGATCAGGAAGGGCTTCCCAAGTGCTGCAGTGGAAAGAATCCACTTGCCAATGCAAGAGACTCAAAAGATGTGGGTTCAGTCCCTGGGTCAGGAAGATCTGCCACAGGATGAAATGGCTTGTCCATTCTAGTATTCTTGTCTGGAAGATTCCATGGACAGAGGAACCTGATGGGCTACAGGTCTTGAGGTCACAAAGAGTTGGACATAACCAGCATGCATATATTTGATCAGAGCTTCTTATTCCAAGTGTTGTCTGGATGGTTTTAATAAAAGTTGAGGAACAGTGGCTACAGTGTCATAGTCAAAAAATATCTGTTTGCTGAAGAGATTTTTGTTATAAAAATTCTCATTCCTTTTCTAATGAAAAAATTCATAAGATTATTTTCACTTTCAAAGTTCAACGTAGCAAGACTCCAATAGTATGAGAGCATAAAATTTGTATATTTTGTAATAGTTAATTAAAGTGATATAATTTTCTTTCTTTTTAATTTTTTTTAAATATAAATTTATTTATTTTAATTGGAGGTTAATTACTTTACAATAAGTCCAGGTTCAATGCATGATACTGGATGCTTGGGGCTGGTGCACTGAGACGACCCAGAGGGATAGTACAGGAAGGGAAGAGGGAGGGGGGGTTCAGGATGGGGAACACGTGTATATCTGTGGCGGATACATGTTGATGTATGATATAATTTTCTTTACATGCTTCTAATATTTTAAATAATAAAACACTCTAATTCATGTCTTCAGCTTTGTTGAGGTATAAGTGACAAAATTATAACATACTTAAAGTATACAATGTGTGTTTGTATACATAAATGTNAATTTTCTTTACATGCTTCTAATATTTTAAATAATAAAACACTCTAGTTCATGTCTTCAGCTTTGTTGAGGTATAAGTGACAAAATTATAACATACTTAAAGTATACAATGTGTATTTGTATACATAAACGTAGAGAAGGATCTCAGCCATTGAGTTACCATGTCCATCATCTCATGTATATCCATTTTTCCTTTTTGGTGAGAACACAAGTCTACTCTCATAAATATTCAACTATACAATATAGTATTACCAACTATAATCATCATGTTATACATATGGTCCTCAAATATTATCCATCTTATAGCTGAAAGTGTGTATCCACTTATCAGCCTCTCCTGTTCCCTCTATCCCCAGCATCTTGCAAACACCATTCTACCATTTCTATGACTTTTTTTTTCCAGAATTCACATAGAAGTAATATCTACCACACAATATTTGTAGTTCTCTGTCTTTCTTATTTCACTTGGCATAATATCATCAGGGTTCATCCATGTTGTTCTAAATAGCAGAGTTTCCTTCTATTTTAAAACTGAATAATGTTCCACTGTTTACATATAGAAAACGTTTTATATCCACAGGCACTTACAGTGTTTTCATACTTGACTATCACGAATAATGCTGCCATAAACATGGAGGTACAAATATCTCTTTGAGGTAATTGTATTCTCTGGATATAAACCCAGAAGTGGGCTATTTTGGTCACGTGGTAGTTTTATCTTTAATTTTGTCAAGTATCTCTATANGTGTTTTCATACTTGACTATCACGAATAATGCTGCCATAAACATGGAGGTATAAATATCTCTTTGAGGTAATTGTTTTCTCTGGATATAAACCCAGAAGTGGGCTATTTTGGTCACGTGGTAGTTTTATCTTTAATTTTGTCAAGTATCTTTATGCCATTCATTCCCACTAACTGTACAGGGTTCCTTTTTCTCCACATCCTCATCAGCATTTATTATCACTTGTCTTTTTGTTAATAGTCATAATAACAAGTGGGAGGTGATGTCTCATTTTGGTATTGACTTGCATTTACCTGAGGATGAGTGATGTTGAGCATTTTTTTGTTTCCTTATTTTTTTCATGTACCTATATGTCTTCTTTGGAAAAGCATCTATTCAAGCCCTCTGCTCATTTATAAATGATTTGTTATTTTGCTATTAATTTGTTGAGTTCATTGTATATCTTGGATATGAATTCCTTATCAGATATTTGGTTTTCTAGTATTTTCTACCATTCTTCATGTTAACTTTGCGTTTCATTCATGGTTTTCTTTCTTACGCAGAAACTTTTGAGTCTGATGTAGTGCCACTTGTTTATTTCTCTATGTTACTTTTCCTTTTTGTGTCTAACCCCAAAAATCGTTACCAAGACTGTTGGCTTTGGTGGAAACCTCTTGCTGTAATAGGACAGAGTATTCAAAAATAAGTCTGTTGTCTGTCAGTCATATAGATGACACATATCTAGAATTTCCATATTTCTTCTGAAATTTATAAATAGCTTTCTTGAGTTTAAANGAGTATTCAAAAATAAGTCTGTTGTCTGTCAGTCATATAGATGACACATATCTAGAATTTCCATATTTCTTCTGAAATTTATAAATAACTTTCTTGAGTTTAAGTAGCTATATTCAGTTCAGTCCAGTTCAGTCGCTCAGTCGTGTCTGACTCTCTGCGACTCAATGAATCACAGCATGTCAGGCCTCTCCGTCCATCACCAACTCCCGGAGTTCACTCAGACTCATGTCCATCGAGTCCGTGATGCCATCCAGCCATCTCATCCTCGGTCGTCCCCTTCTCCTGCCCCCAATCCCTCCCAGCATCAGAGTCTTTTCCAATGAGTCAACTCTTCGCATGAGGTGGCCAAAGTACTGGAGTTTCAGATTCAGCATGTGCTAATTTTTATGTTATTAACATATTTAAATAATTTGAACTTTAGCTTATTCTTCTTACTGTTTCTTCATTCTTTGAGCATCAGTTAGCTCATATCAATAATGTGATTTATGACAGTGCTTTCCTCAAAGGATTACATAGTAATTTACTAGAAAATTAATTTAATTAAATAGTTATATGTAGAGTGTTATATAATAAATATGAACAGTTTGATGTTATACTTCCATAACCATTATTTTTATTTTTGATTAATTTCCACATATGTTTTCTAAGATGCAAAGAACTTTAGGTTTTTTTAAATATCCTAAAATTCATCTAGTACTAGAATCACCTGGGAAGTTATAGACCCTGAAATAAGTTTTTAAAAAACAAAAAAAGCAGAGCATAGTAATACTTTTTGATGTGTAACTATTAGACAACATATATGGGATCGTCTGTGCTGCACACTAAAAATGTGGTCTTCTTAATCATACCATAGATCCCTCTAGAGTTCCTAGGAGATACTGATTCTCCATTTTCTAAGAAACTCTCCAGCTGATCCTTAGATTCACCATAAATTGACAATCAACATAAAATAGACTAATCAAGCTGTAAAAGATATTTTGTAAGAAATGAGATGTCATCATAGGTGTGGGGAGACAGCAAATTAGCCAATATGGTGTGTTCAGGCTCTCTCGCCCCACATTTTGTAAATAATGATTATGTAACAGCTGAGAGCATAATAGCACTGCGCATGCGTCACGAGGTACTGGCTTGGTCATCAGCTGCTGTGTGCAATGCCCCGGTATGAGCTTCACCGTGAAAGCCCTGGCTGCTTCTGCATTGAAGCTACATTGGAGAGACATCATGGTTATGTTATTCAAAGCTAGGTTATGGCTATGTTATAGCTATATTATGGCTATAACATAGCTATATCATGTTATGTTATGTTATAGCTATGTTACCGGGGAGGAAAATGGCAACCCACTCCAGTACTGTTGCCTGGAAACTCCCATGAACGGAGGAGCCTGGTAGGCTGCAGTCCGTGGGGTCGCAAAGAGTTGGACATGACTGAGAACTTCACTTTCACTTTTCACTTTCATGCATTGGAGAAGGACATTGCAACCCACTCCAGTGTTCTTGCCTGGAGAATCCCAGGGACGGCGGAGCCTGGTGAGCTGCCGTCTGCGGGGTCGCACAGAGTCGGACACGACTGAAGCGTCTTAGCAGCATAGCTATGTTCTGTTGTGGCTATGTTATGTTACAGCTGTGTTATGTTGTGGCTGCTTCTATGGCTGCAGTACCAGCTAGAAAAGAATAATGCGACTGCAGTTCCTATAGCTCCTCAGGTCTTCCAGCCTCTTAGCTCACACCTTGCCTACCCTGGGTTCAGTGAATATTGTGAACAGCAAGACAGTTGGTGTCAAGAACAGGATCAAGAATACAATAGGGAAAAGATTAAAGAATATTGCATAGGCAAGTATTCAATAGAGGACAGAGTATATGATTTGTTTCTTATAAGAGTACATAGCATTTGCAGAAAAAGCATTTTTTTTTCCATTTGTAAAGACTAAAAAGCAGAAATAGGGATTTCTTGATTATGGGAACCAGTACGTTGGGATAGAAACAATTGAGTTCTGTCATTGTGTTCTGGGGACATAGATGATTCCCAATAAATCTTTATAATTGAATAAATTAATAAGACCTTAAGTGAAGGACTGAGGCGTTCAAAGGTGTTCTCTGAAATAAACAATATTAATCATTTGTTTCAAATACTTCCTATAAAACTATTTGTTTTTCTCTCCCTCCATGTATAAAACAACTCTCAATATGAATAGATAGTCTCATCAATAACAGAATAGTAAATTCAGGCTCAGATAGATTAAAGTAACTGACTTGACTTCCTGTAGCTACTCAGTGAACCCAGATTTTCTTCCTTCCTTTGGACATTGCCTCTTCACATCATAAAATAATCTCTACAGTGGGACAACATCCTGTGCAAAGTAAGTTTAATGCTACAGTAGTCAACACTATCTAGTTCTTTGTGCACCTTATTTTCTAAATGAAATTGCTTGTGTTCCTTTAAAATACATATTGTCCTATAGGAATTAGTTTCTATTTTCTGGGGAAAGAAAGGTCTAGTTATTTCAGTAAGGGTTGTATTTACTTTGTTGCATAAATATAGCAAATACTACTTGGTGTTTTTGTAAGTTTCTTCTGGAAGCTTCAAGTCTCTACATATAACCATGACATTGTTTTTAAAAGTGGAAAGTTGATCCTAAGCCTGCACTAACCAGCAATCTATAATTATTTTCATGATTAGTTTGCTCAGAAGCCTAGAAAATTACCCTGAGGTGAGGATAGTTAATGAGTACAACATATTAACCTATATTTAATGCCTCTTTTCAAAAATGAGATTGTGATTTCAATTTAGGTTACAGTCACCAGGTCTACACATCACTGAATCATCATCAACATAATCTGCACTGATAGCCTCAACAGTATTAAGACATTTCTAAACTGAGACTTAAGAGTCAGAAGTAAAGTTTAAAATTCTCATATCTCAAAACTGCAATTTTAAGAAATGAGAGGGGCTTACAAACTATTGTCAAGCTGTAACTTTATAATTTAGTCTACTTTATTGGTTCTCAAAATTTTTCCCATCATTTCTCAATAATTTTTAAGTTTTTCTCCAGGTAAGTTATAGACTCAGTTCAGTTCAGTTCAGTTGCTCAGTCGTGNAATCCCTAGGTTGGAAGATCCCCTGAAGAAGGAAATGGTTACCCATTCCAGTATTATAGGCTGGAGATATATAAATTAAGCACATTAGAACTGTCAAAACATGTATATGTTCATGTAACAAAAGTGTTTTAAAAGTTTACCAGTGAGTGCTAGGTATAATTCAATACACCAAGTTTGAAAATCTAGATGAGGTCAATTTTCTAGGAAAACAAAGATTACCGCTTTCTTTTCATGATTTATGACATCATGAACCTTCAAGCTAGAAATAAAAGAGCCAGGCTCAGTGGTGACTCTTGTGAGACGACTGGGAGGATTTGGGTCCGACTGGGCGGTGTTCTAATCACAGCATCTGGAAGTGTTCTAATCTGCTCTTTAAAGTAACCTTGATAATCACTGCATGGCCCACTTTTTGCTCCCTATCCTGGTGAATAAGATGTGTATAAGAGACAGGTATTCTGGCCTGGAGAATTTCATGGAATCCATGGGGTTGCAAAGAGTCAGACACAACTGAGCAACTTAAAAAAAAAAAAAATCAGTTCCTC
The DNA here is from genome assembly GCA_006410735.1 of Raphicerus campestris. NCBI lineage: Eukaryota > Metazoa > Chordata > Mammalia > Artiodactyla > Bovidae > Raphicerus > Raphicerus campestris. The sequence continues at coordinate 351,958 of SJYW01057504.1, read as the reverse complement.
TTTACAACTTAGATGAGTCCTAAAGAATTCACACCTCAAAAAGTAAACAGAATTGAATTGTTATAATCTAATTCTTCAAAACACAGTAAAAAAAAAAAAATGATGCTTCTAATTGCTTGAATACATTATAGATTTTTTTTTTCTGTAAATGTATATGGAATTAAATTTGGAACCATAGCTAAGTTATGTGAAAGATTTTACCTCATGTATTGAGGGCAAGGAAATATGTGCATATTGTATTATTTCTTGTTTATAATCATGACACAAAAAATCAAAACACCTCAAAGTTTAAGGCTATTGACTAATTTGGAATATATGATATATAAATGTTTCAAGAATGTAGTGATTTCATGAATAATAAAAATAATGAACACAACCTAAGACTCATACAATTTTTCATTTTAAAAATATTTTGGTGAAAGCATGTGGTGAATTATTCAGACAGTGGCTTAAAATCTTCATTTCAGTTTTCATATGTCGATAACATGTCAATTTAATTGTTTCTCAGTCATGATTGTCTATGTGAATATGTATTCAGACACTGGTGTGCAAAATCTGTACCCATAACCAGGAAATAAAGTAGAAATTGAGGTATTTCAGTCATCAAATACTGAGCAAAGTATAACATACAAATAATTTCTTTAGATATTGTGAATAAGATATATGAAAACACTTAATAAGATTAAAAAATTCTAATAGTGAAAACATAAAGATATAAATTGTTGAAATCAGAGAATTATTGAGATTTGTTGATAGAATAGAAACAATTTATGCTGGTATAGTGTATTTAAAATATTTTATATTCTTTGTTTATTAAATTTAATAATATATAGATATTAAAATCTAAGGCAATATTTCAAATATCAGATTATAGGATTATGTTTATTTTATATACTTTAATAATCTACATGGATACAAGGCCCCTGTAAATAAGAACAAGATAATCTGTGTATCATCAGTGCTGAGAAAGAAAAGAAGCATCAACCGACATTTGCTGACATGAATTTTAGATAGAACCCCAAGACGAGAGAAGCTCAGGCTGACCCTTGGCCAAATTATACAGGATGTAGTTTGTCTTACCTCCTCTCTCACCTTCATTTTTTTTTAATACTAGAAAGCTGTATGTAACATAAAATCTTCCATCTTATACATTTAAGTGTAAAATTCAGTGACACTGAAGATGATATTCATAATCTTGTGCCACCATCATCACTATTTCAAGAATTTTTATCCCACCGAAAAGAAAGTTGCACGCACTAGAAAATAATTCTCCATTTCCTGTACTCTTAGCTCCTGACAACCTCTAAATTCCTATTTCTTTAGATTCATGGATCCAATTTCCAGTGTGAGTAAGGGGTTTCCTCTCCTCACAGTGTAACAAGCTAATCCAAACCTGTAACAAGCTATTCTCTGATACCAGGTGGAAACCCGGTTCTCTTGCTGTCTACCTGGGCAACCTATCAGTTTAAGGTTTAAGGGTTTAAGTACAAGTTTAAGGTTTAAGGGTTTAAGTACAAGGGTTCAGTACAAGACTGTCCACCCCCCCACACACACCACTTCAGACACCAGTCAGTGCCAGTTACCCCTGTGCCTTTGACTTGTGGGCTCCAGATCAGAGGTTCTAANTAATACCAGGTGGAAGCCCTACAATTTTGCTCAGTTCTCTTGCTGTCTACCTGGGCAACCTATCAGTTTAAGGTTTAAGGGTTTAAGTACAAGGGTTCAGTACAAGACTGTCCACCCCCCCCCCACACACACACACACCACTTCAGACACCAGTCAGTGCCAGTTACCCCTGTGCCTTTGACTTGTGGGCTCCAGATCAGAGGTTCTAACAACAGTCTCTTTGGATTTCAGACTCCAATTGCAAACCCACCGTGTCACCTGTACTAGCCAAATAGTTATAAATCGAAACTTCCCATAACATCTCCCTTGGGTTTGATTAATGTGCTAGAGTGAAGAGGAAAAGTTAAAATTTTACATAACCTCCTTCTCCTTCTGGCTCTGTAACTCAGATTGCCCCTTGCAAAGTCTAGATCACATAGGTCACCTAGTCTCAGAAAGTGGGGACTTGCAATATGAGGAACTGGAGCTTATCTCACTCACCCTTGTCCTGCTCTTTACAATCACCCAGCCCCTGCAAACCTACTTAATCATGCCTGTCCAAGTCATACATCCCCTTCCCCATCATGACTGCTGTTCCGTTGCATGAAATCCCTTAGTTTAAACCATCCTATTAAGAGCTAGTGTTGCCCACTACAGTCTGTCTATTAAAACTCTGTAAGCCCTTTGGAGCTCAGAGCTTGAAGTGTTAACTCCTCTGGGCCCGCCAGTGTAATAAACCTGAGTTCTTCAATTCTCCAAGTGCTTCATTGCTGCAACAAGAACACCTTACAGACTCAGAGAAACACTTTACTTATTAAAATATTAGTTTATTATAAAACATAGANGTTTGCAGCTCAGAGCTTGAAGTGTTAACTCCTCTGGGCCCGCCGGCGTAATAAACCTGAGTTCTTCAATTCTCCAAGTGTGGTGCTTCATTTCTGCAACAAGAACACCTTACAGACTCAGAGAAACACTTTACTTATTAAAATATTTGTTTATTATAAAACATAGATTATATATAGATTATATTTTATATAAATATAAAAGAATATAACACAATAGTCAGCTGGAAGAGATACACAAGGCAAAGTAAATGGAAAGAACCATGGAAATTCCATGCTCCACTTTTTCCAAATCATCACCTGCTCAGCAACCTGGAAGCTCTCTGAATTCTGCTATTTGCATTTCTATTGAAGCTTCATTACATAAGCATAACATTAAATGATTAGCCACTGATCCCAGCCTCCCTCACCTGAGGAAGGGCAGTGCAGGACTGAAAGTTCCAATCCTCAAATCATAGGGCTCGGTGATCAGATTCCATCCTTAGGTGAGGTCCAAAAGTGACCTTATTAACATAGCAAAATACAGCTTTATTGCTTTCCACATTTAGGACATTCCAAGGACTTGGACATGCTAAGTGACTAACTTTCTTTTTTCAAGGATTTTAAGGGCTCTGTGTTCTAATGGAAGACAAAATATGTATTTCTTATTAGAGATTATGATCATATAGTGAATTTGCTATTCTAGATATTTCCTATAAATAGAAGCTATATTTTTCTTTCCATTTTCCTTCCTTTTCCTTCAATCACAGGTCCACATTCAATAGTAGTTGATAAAATCTCCACATGTATAGCGCCTACTCCATCCTACCACCCAAAGCTCCAGATTGAAAAATCAATCATTTAACTCATTTATTTGCCACAAAAGAATCTGCCTTCACTCAAGTTTTGTGAACTACAGGCCATTGTCCTAAATTAGTGTCCACTGAATTGAAGGAAAAAAAAAGTGAATTACGCTGTTTCTTCTGTTAGGTAGGTAGAATAGGGAAAAGGAGTCCAAAATGGTGGTGGCTAAAAGACAAAGAAGGGGAAAGCCCATGAAAATAGAACAAAAGAAGGTCCGAGGACCGGAGTGAGGACCTCAAGTGAAACAAACAACACTCTTGGCTAGCCCAATTTACATAGGACAGGCCCAGAGAGAGAAAATCATGTGCAAAGAGGAGTCAAAGCTAGCTCGCTCTCTCTCTCTCTCTCTCTCTCTCTCTCACTGGGGCGCTCTTCTCTTCTCTCTGCATGTTTGGATCAACGTGCCTCATGCCTCAGAGATGGATTTTCCTGCTATCTTCTAAAGAAAATAGAGCTGTAACACTGAGCTGTAACACTGATTTGTCTAAGAGCTATGACATGGTCCTTTTGAGACCTGAGAGCTATAACACGGTCTATCCAAGACCCGAGAGCTGTGACACGCCAAGGGGGCTTTAATGTCTTGTCACTCCAAATCTTTGTTGTGATGAGACAGAGAACTGAGGAACATACACTCACGTGACACTTTCAAAGTTTTTAATTTNAACGTGCCCTCATGCCTCAGAGATGGATTTTCCTGCTATCTTCTAAAGAAAATAGAGCTGTAACACTGAGCTATGACATGGTCCTTTTGAGACCTGAGAGCTATAACACGGTCTATCCAAGACCCGAGAAGTGTGACACGCCAAGGGGGCTTTAATGTCTGTCACTCCAAATCTTTGTTGTGATGAGACAGAGAACTGAGGAACATACACTCACGTGACACTTTCAAAGTTTTTAATTTGCTCAAAATAAACATACAGATCCTTCTAGATGTGCTTGCACCTCAATTCAAGAAATAAATTGCTTTCTGCCTTTTTTTTGTTGTTGTTGGATGTGTTCATCAGCATAAATAGGCTTGATCTAGTCATTTGCTCAGTGGCCCCATTCCCACTGAGTTTCTGCCTCAAAGGTATAAGCATTGCTCTTACTGGAAGTGTTATGAACAGAAGCAATCTTATTAGCTCTGTCATTGCCCACTTGGGCCTTCCTGGTGGCTCAGCATGTCAAAAATTTGCCTGCAATGCAGGGGACCTGGGTTTGATTCCTGGACTGGGAAGATCCCCTGGAGAAAGCAAAGACTATCCACTCCAGTTTTCTGGACTGGAGAATTCCATGTACTGTAGCATCCATGGGAGTGGCCAAGAGTCAGACACAACTGAATGACTTTCACATCACAATACCCACTTCAGTGAATATTGTACTGATGTCTTGGAAGCTTCATCTTAATATCCCATCAACTGGGCCTGAAGTTAATGGTCTATATCTCAATCTTTTTATGTACTAATGATGCATAAACTATTGCTGAATCTCAGAAGTAGAATAAGTTCTTCCATTTCAATGTGGGGAAAGTCCCAGATTGTTTCTCTTGTTTGACATTTCTAGCAATGTTTTCTTGACAATCCTCATCATTCCTAAAAGTTATCTGCATATAGTCTTCAAATACCTCCCTGCTATTTTAATTAGTGGTTTTTGTTCACACAATAAAAATTCAGAATACAAATGTTAGATTCATGCAGTTAATTAATAATAGCTATGATGTGGAGAAAGCAAAATATTTTCAAAGACAAACCTAAAAGATAAACATGTGCTGGTAAACAGTGGAACCAATATGGTACTACTGTAGAGCGGCCATAAAGCAGTACATTCTTGTGGAAATTATTCCAAACTATCTAAGTTTCAAGATCCTAGATATTCTTATTGCATCTGAAGGCTTAGAATAAAGCTTTGCTTCATGAGTCCTAGATATTTAAACATTGCCAATGAATCTGTCATTTGATATTATTTTTAAAAGTTTATATTGATCCAAAAAGCAACATTGAAAAAAAGGACATGCCATCTTAACTTTTTTATTCAAAAAAAGTATGGCTCTGAATTGGATTGAATTGCTGGAAGATTATTGAATTATTTTCAGAGAGATAAAAAATATTTTTTCAGGGTATGTTGCTTTTGCAATATAATAAATATATCCAGATACTATAACTACAGCCTAAACATTATATATGTACATTAATGTGTATTATGCTAAGTAACTGCAAGTAAGCTTTAGTCTCTCAGCCATGTCCAATTCTTTGTGACTTAGTGGAGGCCAGGCTCCTCTCTGTCCATGAGATTTCCCGGGCAAGAGTGCTGGAGTGAGTTGCCATTCTCTTCTCCAGGAGATCTTCCCCATCCAGGAATTGAATCAAGGTCCCAGGCCTTGCAGGCAGATTTTTTACCATCTGAGCCACCAGGGAAGTCCTGAGCTAATAATATCAGTATATTAAATGTAATATTAATATTATGGTTATTGCCAATAAATAACATTATCTATATTATTTTTAACAATATATAGTGCTCTAAATATGCATGTTTATAAATTCTTATCTTTCAAAGGAAATTTTTACAAATATTGGCACTATAAGATGAATTGTCAGATCTGAGCTCAAATTTGTCAATTAAGTTTAATTCTGTCATTATAAGTTATTTGATTTGCCGAGAAAATTATCTTAGTCTAGTTAATATATAATATGCAATAATTCATATTATAACCACCAAGTAAAGAAAAGTATATGATGTTTCTTTATAAAACTTACTTAAAAAGTTTTTTAAAGACTATCCATTGGCTCCAAATTTCTTCTCATAACAGTCTTCTATTTCTGGTTTCAATCTTTATTGCAATTTAGTTTTCTACATCTAGCAAAATGTAAGCAATCCATAATAGGACTTCTTTACCAAATTGAAGAGAAAAGAGAGAATTATGCAACAGCAAATTTCAAGATGGAATGGTAATTTGATAAAGAGGTATGTCTTTGCTCAAGATAACCAGCCAAAACAAAAAGTAAAATCATTTATGTTATTAATAAACATATCTAGTTTTTAATTCACTACAGGAAAAATGTGACTATAAAAAAAAGTTATATCTGAAGTGTGAGTTAACTTAAATGATAGTTTGACTATTCTATCAAAGAAATTCAATATTCACTTAAAAGTCTCAGGAGAGAAGCAGTATAGATTAAGAGTTATGTTCTCCAACTTTTTAGAGTATATTCCCTGCTTGTCAAAGCTCAGACTGCTGGAGTCCACTGTCAAAATGTCTCATTCAATAGATTTGGAATGGAAACTAAGAGTGTGAATTTTTCCCAGACTGTGAGATATGCTGATGCTGCTGACCTAGGCTTCAAACTTGAAGAACACTGGATTAGTATAATTAAAAGTTTGCCTTTATGAAATGAAAATATCTCCTACCATATCAATAAACAAGAAATGTCACAGCCACCAGCGATTTCTGGCCTCTGAATATGTGTGTGTTAGTCAGTTGTGTTCGACTCTTTGCAACCCATGGACTGTAGCCTGCCAGGCTGCTCTATCCATGATATTCTCCAGGCAAGAAGTCTGTAGTGGGTTGCCATTCCCTTCTCCAGAGGATCTTCCTGGACCAGGGATCTAACCTGGGTCTCGTGCATTGCAGCCAGTTTCTTTACCATCTGAGACACAAGGGAAGCTGCTGCTGCTGCTGCTGCTAAGTCACTTCAGTTGTGTCCGACTCAGCAACCCCATGGACCGCAGCCTACCAGGCTCCTCTGTCCATGGGATTTTCCAGGCAAGAGTGCTGGAGTGGATTGCCATTGCCTTCTCCAACAAGGGAACCTAAGGCTCCCTAAACTGCAATCCAGCAGATGCCGCCAACCTCCGCTATGATTGCTGAGGAGCTCTTGGGAATGTAAGAAAAAGCCATCTGGCATTCCTTAAGCTGAAAAATAAACAGGATTAGGCCCCAAACAGCCGAGGTGCCTATGAAAGGAATGAATTCACTGAGCCCAGAGGCTTGCATCTTCCCATACACAGAATGCTAAGTTCCTTAACTTGATATCTGATCTTTGTTGTTCAGACTGCTTGCTCCCTTTGTTGCAAAGTTGTATAGAGCCTGACTAGCCCCCTTGGACTGCAAGGAGATCCAACCAGTCCATCCTAAAGGAAATCAGTCCTGGGTGTTCATTGGAAGGACTGATGCTGAAGCTGAAACTCCAGTACTTTGGCCACCTCATGCGAAGAGTTGACTCACTGTAAAAGACCCTGATGCTGGGAAGTATTGAGGGCAGGAGGAGAAGGGGATGACAGAGGATGAGTTGGTTGGATGGCATCACTGACTCAATGGACATAGNTGCCTCAGAGATGGATTTTCCTGCTATCTTCTAAAGAAAATAGAGCTGTAACACTGAGCTATGACATGGTCCTTTTGAGACCTGAGAGCTATAACACGGTCTATCCAAGACCCGAGAAGTGTGACACGCCAAGGGGGCTTTAATGTCTGTCACTCCAAATCTTTGTTGTGATGAGACAGAGAACTGAGGAACATACACTCACGTGACACTTTCAAAGTTTTTAATTTGCTCAAAATAAACATACAGATCCTTCTAGATGTGCTTGCACCTCAATTCAAGAAATAAATTGCTTTCTGCCTTTTGTTGTTGTTGTTGGATGTGTTCATCAGCATAAATAGGCTTGATCTAGTCATTTGCTCAGTGGCCCCATTCCCACTGAGTTTCTGCCTCAAAGGTATAAGCATTGCTCTTACTGGAAGTGTTATGAACAGAAGCAATCTTATTAGCTCTGTCATTGCCCACTTGGGCTTTCCTGGTGGCTCAGCAGGTCAAAAATTTGCCTGCAATGCAGGGGACCTGGGTTTGATTCCTGGACTGGGAAGATCCCCTGGAGAAAGCAAAGACTATCCACTCCAGTATTCTGGACTGGAGAATTCCATGTACTGTAGCATCCATGGGAGTGGCCAAGAGTCAGACACGACTGAATGACTTTCACATCACAATACCCACTTCAGTGAATATGGTACTGATGTCTTGGAAGCTTCATCTTAATATCCCATCAACTGGGCCTGAAGTTAATGGTCTATATCTCAATCTTTTTATGTACTAATGATGCATAAACTATTGCTGAATCTCAGAAGTAGAATAAGTTCTTCCATTTCAGTGTGGGGAAAGTCCCAGATTGTTTCTCTTGTTTGACATTTCTAGCAATGTTTTCTTGACAATCCTCATCATTCCTAAAAGTTATCTGCATATAGTCTTCAAATACCTCCCTGCTATTTTAATTAGTGGTTTTTGTTCACACAATAAAAATTCAGAATACAGATGTTAGATTCATGCAGTTAATTAATAATAGCTATGATGTGGAGAAAGCAAAATATTTTAAAAGACAAACCTAAAAGATAAACATGTGCTGGTAAACAGTGGAACCAATATGGTACTACTGTAGAGCGGCCATAAAGCAGTACATTCTTGTGGAAATTATTCCAAACTATCTAAGTTTCAAGATCCTAGATATTCTTATTGCATCTGAAGGCTTAGAATAAAGATTTGCTTCATGAGTCCTAGATACTTAGACATTACCAATGACTCTGTCATTTGATATTATTTTTAAAAGTTTATATTGATCCAAAAAGCAACATTGAAAAAAAGGACATGCCATCTTAACTTTTTTATTCAAAAAAAGTATGGCTCTGAATTGGATTGAATTGCTGGAAGATTATTGAATTATTTTCAGAGAGATAAAAAATATTTTTTCAGGGTATGTTGCTTTTGCAATATAATAAATATATCCAGATACTATAACTACAGCCTAAACATTATATATGTACATTAATGTGTATTATGCTAAGTAACTGCAAGTAAGCTTTAGTCTCTCAGCCATGTCCAATTCTTTGTGACTTAGTGGAGGCCAGGCTCCTCTGTCCATGAGATTTCCCAGGCAAGAGTGCTGGAGTGAGTTGCCATTCTCTTCTCCAGGAGATCTTCCCCATCCAGGAATTGAATCAAGGTCCCAGGCCTTGCAGGCAGATTTTTTACCATCTGAGCCACCAGGGAAGTCCTGAGCTAATAATATCAGTATATTAAATGTAATATTAATATTATGGTTATTGCCAATAAATAACATTATCTATATTATTTTTAACAATATATAGTGCTCTAAATATGCATGTTTATAAATTCTCATCTTTCAAAGGAAATTTTTACAAATATTGGCACTATAAGATGAATTGTCAGATCTGAGCTCAAATTTGTCAATTAAGTTTAATTCTGTCATTATAAGTTATTTGATTTGCCGAGAAAATTATCTTAGTCTAGTTAATATATAATATGCAATAATTCATATTATAACCACCAAGTAAAGAAAAGTATATGATGTTTCTTTATAAAACTTACTTAAAAAGTTTTTTAAAGACTATCCATTGGCTCCAAATTTCTTCTCATAACAGTCTTCTATTTCTGGTTTCAATCTTTATTGCAATTTAGTTTTCTACATCTAGCAAAATGTAAGCAATCCATAATAGGACTTCTTTACCAAATTGAAGAGAAAAGAGAGAATTATGCAACAGCAAATTTCAAGATGGAATGGTAATTTGATAAAGAGGTATGTCTTTGCTCAAGATAACCAGCCAAAACAAAAAGTAAAATCATTTATGTTATTAATAAACATATCTAGTTTTTAATTCACTACAGGAAAAATGTGACTATAAAAAAAAGTTATATCTGAAGTGTGAGTTAACTTAAAAGATAGTTTGACTATTCTATCAAAGAAATTCAATATTCACTTAAAAGTCTCAGGAGAGAAGCAGTATAGATTAAGAGTTATGTTCTCCAACTTTTTAGAGTATATTCCCTGCTTGTCAAAGCTCAGACTGCTGGAGTCCACTGTCAAAATGTCTCATTCAATAGATTTGGAATGGAAACTAAGAGTGTGAATTTTTCCCAGACTGTGAGAGATGCTGATGCTGCTGACCTAGGCTCCAAACTTGAAGAACACTGGATTAGTATAATTAAAACTTTGCCTTTATGAAATGAAAATATCTCCTACCATATCAATAAACAAGAAATGTCACAGCCACCAGCGATTTCTGGCCTCTGAATATGTGTGTGTTAGTCAGTTGTGTTCGACTCTTTGCAACCCACGGACTGTAGCCTGCCAGGCTGCTCTATCCATGATATTCTCCAGGCAAGAAGACTGTAGTGGGTTGCCATTCCCTTCTCCAGAGGATCTTCCTGGACCAGGGATCTAACCTGAGTCTCGTGCATTGCAGCCAGTTTCTTTACCATCTGAGACACAAGGGAAGCTGCTGCTGCTGCTAAGTCACTTCAGTTGTGTCCGACTCAGCAACCCCATGGACCGCAGCCTACCAGGCTCCTCTGATCATGGGATTTTCCAGGCAAGAGTGCTGGAGTGGATTGCCATTGCCTTCTCCAACAAGGGAACCTAAGGCTCCCTAAACTGCAATCCAGTAGATGCCGCCAACCTCCGCTATGATTGCTGAGGAGCTCTTGGGAATGTAAGAAAAAGCCATCTGGCATTCCTTAAGCTGAAAAATAAACAGGATTAGGCCCCAAACAGCCGAGGTGCCTATGAAAGGAATGAATTCACTGAGCCCAGAGGCTTGCATCTTCCCATACACAGAATGCTAAGTTCCTTAACTTGATATCTGATCTTTGTTGTTCAGACTGCTTGCTCCCTTTGTTGCAAAGTTGTATAGAGCCTGACTAGCCCCCTTGGACTGCAAGGAGATCCAACCAGTCCATCCTAAAGGAAATCAGTCCTGGGTGTTCATTGGAAGGACTGATGCTGAAGCTGAAACTCCAGTACTTTGGCCACCTCATGCGAAGAGTTGACTCACTGTAAAAGACCCTGATGCTGGGAAGTATTGAGGGCAGGAGGAGAAGGGGATGACAGAGGATGAGTTGGTTGGATGGCATCACTGACTCAATGGACATAGNAGGAGGAGAAGGGGATGACAGAGGATGAGTTGGTTGGATGGCATCACTGACTCAATGGACATAGGTTTGGGTAGGCTCCAGGAGTTGGTGGCAGACAGGGAGGCCTGGCGTGCTACGGTTCATGGGGTCACAAAGACTCGGACACAACTGAGCGATTGAACTGACTGAACTGAGCCCTCTGGCCTCCTTGGAGCAGTTTTCTCAGAAGCACTAAGATGCTGTCTCGTGACAGGTCTCAGAGTCCTAAACATCTATCTCCACCAGACAAATAACTCTACTTTCAGGCTGTGACTGTATTTTTTAGTTGACATCTTCACACTTTATAATGAAAAACATTTTTGTTTTCAGAACAAATCATTTTAATGTTGGGGTCTATTCCCAGGTGGCTCAGTGATACAGATTCCATCTGCTAAGGCGCAAGATGCAGGAGACACAAGTTCAATTCCTGTGTCTGGAGGATCCCCTGGAGAAGGAGATGGCAACCCACTCCAGTATTATAACCTGGGAAAGCTCATAGACANGTTTCAGTTCACAGAGAATATGAGAAAGCTGAAAAATTATATTCTTGAGAAAAAGGAAAGAGTTGAAGTCAGATAATGAGTTAGAGAAAAGTTCACAGATGAGTTATCCTAGGTAGGAAGTGTAGATGGAAGAGAGTTATTGTTTAGTTGCTGAGTCACACTGGACTCTCTTGAGACCCCATAGACTGTAACTGCCAGGCTACTCTGTCCGTGGGATTCTCCAGGCAAGAATACTGTAGTGGGGTGCCATTTCCTTTTCCAGGGGTGCTTCCATACTCAGACATCCAACCCTCCTCTCCTGAGTCTTTTGCATTGCAAGTAGATTCTTTACCACTGAGCCATCTGGGAAACCAGGAGGGATGGCAGGATTTGTACAATTCTGACGATGGATTGAAAGGGAAAAAGCAAGAAACTTCTACACCATGTGCTAAGGTGCTTAGTCACTCAGTCACATCCGACTCTGCAACCCCCTGGACTGCAGTCTGCCAGGCTCCTTTGTCCATGGAATTCTCCAGGCAAGAATACTGGAGTGGGTTGCCATTTCCTTCCCAGGAAATTTTTCCCAATCCAGGGGTCAATCCCAGGTCTCCTGGATTACAGGCAAATTCTTTACCATCTGAGCCACCAGGGAAGCTGCCATGCTAGGGTTAATAGAAACAAATAGGTGGAAAGTAAGAAAAAAATGTAATCAGAAAACAATTCAATATTTTTTCCTCTTAAAAGGCTTAAATCACATCAGGTTAAATACAGAATACATTTCTTTGAAGCCATAGCAGCAAGGGCAAACACCAACAGAGGTTACTTTAAGCTAATGCTTATAAATAATTTATGACTTTACTGAATTGTTGGCTAGGGAGTTAATTTAAAAGAGTATTTGTCTGTCTGTGCAGTGTTGGTAAGAATCCCCGTGGATGAATTTAATAGAAGAAAGTCTCACTGGAGGCAAATGACTTTATTCACTGCTCCAGCCAATCAGAATACTCCCAACAGCCTGAGCTCTGCCCAAGTCTTACCAGGGAACAACATAACCATGGTGCAGAATGCTGAGACTTCGTTTTGAGGCGATAATTAGTCATAAAAGTCACACTGGAGGAACAGTAATTAATGATCAGAAAAATACTTTCAGGCTGCTTCATTTGGGAAGGGAAAGCCAAAGCAAGATGCTGGGTTTAGGAACTGTGTGCCAAGTGTTCATCACCCAATATCCAGACTACATTCTCCTTGGAAGCCTTCTGATCATCCGAGCCTTAAGCTCTCTAGTCCTCAGGAGTCCCCTTATGTCGTGGTAATGGCATTTTTTCCACTTCTGTCTCCAAGGAAGGTTGCTGGAAACTCTGAGAACTGCAGAAAGTTACCTAAAAGGCAATCATCTCACAAAGATATTTAGTTAAAAACAAAATGTCTAAGAAACAGGGGAAAAAACTTTTTTAATTCTTAACAAGGAAATATATCTAAAGTTACATGGCACCAGCTTTATTAAATGGGAAGAATATGAACCCAAATTCAAAAAGGATGCAAATAACAATAATAATGTGTTGTATCTCATGTGATATATATTTATATTATGTTTCTTGTTAAGGAAAAAGTGCAATCCTGGGGCATCTTAAGAGTTTTGTTAAATAAAATTTTTATTTTAATATACAACTTCTGTTCCATAATATCTAATTTTGTGCTATTTTTTCTTATAATTTAGATCATAAATGATGGGTAAGAGCATTAAGAAACATAAGAACCGTGGGATCATTTAAGTGTTTGTTGTTGTTGCTCAATCGTGTCTGTCTTTTGCAACCACATAGACTGTAGCCTGCCAAATTCCTCATCCATGGGATTTCCCAGACAAAAATATTGGAGTGGATTGCCATTTCCTCCTCCAGCTGAATCTTCCCAAATCAGAGATTGAATCCATGTCTTGTCTTCTGCATTGGCAGGTGAGTTCTTTACCAGTAAGCCACCTTGGTAGTCCCTAATCCCCCAGAAGGCAGGCCTAAGAGGGAGCACGTCGTTTTGCTTGTGTGTGTGTATACTGTCGCGTCAGTCACGTCTGACTCTGCAACCCTATGGACTGTAGCCGGCCAGGTTCCTCTGTTGCTGTTATTTGCTGTTATTTATTCTTACCCAAATACTGCTTAATGCCCATATATCACAATCAACTATCTCAATGGGAAAATATTTGCTTATTCCTCTGTAAGTGGTGACTCAGCACTAACCTGTGGAAATAATCTCCATCATCTGCCTTTCGTGTACCACCTTCATCCATCAGTAAATCTCTTTGAGATGAATCCTTACTGAACTAGAATGTCACACAATCTTGCAGTTCTATGTCTGCTGTGTTTGGCACCCATTTCTCATCCCAAGACTTTACAGATTACATGTATTCATGATTAATGGATTTCCATTAGTACTAATAGAAAAATATACCATTTTTTAATGGCTCACTAGAGAAGACCATAAATTATAGGATATAATATGGTTGTCATATTCAAATTTGCAATGGTTCACATGTCCTGTGATGGTTTTCCTTGGTGACCCTAACTTAGAGACATTTTGTCTTTTCTCTGAATGTAGTTTGCATCTCTGGCTTCCAGCATAAACTTAATTACACATATTTAAATTCTATAGTTGTTCTCTGAGTAAATTATTTCCCCAACAGTGTTTAATCTTTTAGTCGGTAGGACCTATATTATTTTTCCTCTGTTTCCCATGAAGTGCCTAGAATACTACTCAGTAGGTACTTGAAAATGTGTGATTTAGTAACGTCATAAAAGGGAAATTATACAGAATATTGAATCTATTCAACTGTTAGTTTTCTAGACTTGAGTTTTAGCTTGTAACTATAAACATTTTCCAGAAATCAGAGAATGCATCCTGTTGACATATGCACCCCCTCAGCACCTATCTCAGTGTTCTTGAAGTTAGACTGTAACTTAGATGAAGCCAGGTATGCTGACTATTTTTTAAATTGTTTTTGGAGTATAACTGATTTACCATGTTGTATTTGTTTCAGGGTTATTGCAAAGTAAATCAGTTATACATGTGTCCATTCTTTTTTTAAAGATTATTTTTCCATATAGGTCATTACAGAGTAATGAGTAGCATTCCCTGTACTATACAGTAGGTTTTTATTAGTTATCTATTTTGTATATAGTAGTATGTATATGCAGAGAAGGCAATGGCATCCCACTCCAGTACTCTTGCCTGGAGAATCCCATGGATGGAGGAGCCTGGTAGACTGAAGTTCATTGTGTAACTAAGAGTCGGACACGACTGAGTGACTTCCCTTTCACTTTTCACTTTCATGCTTTGGAGAGGAAATGGCAACCCACTCCAGTGCTCTTGCCTGGAGAATCTCAGGAACAGGGGAGCCTGGTGGGCTGCCATCTATGGACTCACTCAGAGTCGGACACGACTGAAGAGACTTAGCAGCAGCAGCAGCAGTAAGTATATGTCAATACCAATTTCCCAATTTATTCTCCCCCCTATAGCCTGAGAGGGGAGAATATAGCCTGGTCACTGTAAGTTTGTTTTCTACATTCAAGATTCTGCTTCTGTTTTATAAATAAGTTCACTTGTACCCTCATTTTAGATTCCACATGTAAGTGACATCATACATTATTTGTCTTTCTTTGACTTCACTTGGTATGACAATTTCTAGGTTCATCCGCGTTCCTGCAAATGTTATTATTTCATTTTTTATAGCTGAGTAATACCTCATTGTATATATGTACCACACCTTCTTTATCCATTCTTCTATCGACAGATGCTCAGGTTGCTTTTATGTCCTGGCATGGATGTTGACACCTTCATTCACCTCTGCAACCTGTCATATAAGCCCTACATAAATGCTTATTGAATGAAGAAAGTGAGTTTTATTAGATAATTTCTGAGATGCTTCCTAGTCCACATTCATTTTTTTCCTTGAATCCTTCCTCCCTAACCAAAGGTGAATTCCATA
>SJYW01057504.1:256477-330233 GCA_006410735.1 Raphicerus campestris | reverse complement strand
AACTAAGCGATTGAACTGGACAGATGTTAAGTTCGTTTTTCTGAGTTCCAAATGAGTCATTTATCCATGTACTAAATCATGGATAACATCTATGATTATTGGCTGGTATTGGTCATTTGAAATATACTTGTTCACTGAATCATACAGGTGAACAAAATGTTGACGCATTTTATTATACAATATCAAGACACGATGACCTCACCAGAAAAGTCTTTGAGACTAAGAACCTCTCAAGCACATGATGATGGATACCAATTTGGGGAAATTCTAATTTTCACTGGAAATGTCTAGCATAATCATTTGGCAACAAATATTGTCAGTTATTGTCCTTGAAGTGGCAATCTCATTTTCCTGATGAATTCAAGAAACTACCTTTTGAACATCCAAGTCTGAATAATTATTGTGTTAATCTTTATTTTAAATATATCTTATGTTCCATGTCAGTCATTGTTTGAAATAAAAGTTTTTTTTTTCATGAAAAAAAAGCTAGTGTAGCTTCAAACCTCAAACAGTTGCATAAATACTTCTATTCAAGACAAGCATCATATTTCATTTTGTAACAACTGTACTTTCCATTTTATCACACAGAATTTTGAAAAGATATGTACTCAAGGGTCACCAAGTGTTACTCTCAAGAATAGTAAAGGGAATAAAAAGGAAGCTTCTAATAAAGCAGAGTCAAAACAAGTCAAAACATGGTGAAATAATATTTCATAAAGTGAAGTTTTCTTTACATCTCACTTCATTACTTTATACGATACTTCGGTTCCTACTCTGTCAAAATGTGTTTTTGAAACCTAGCTTTATTCAAGGAAATTTAAATTTTTAAACTTTATCAGAATTGCTCAATTGTCTATCATGTTAATGGAATGAATGCATTTCTTAAAATGATTTAATTCTTCTTTACCTGGACCATAGAATGCAGGTCTGATTTTTATATTAGTCATTTATCACAAATATTATTTAGTCCTCTGGGTTATATTATACATATAATTTATATTGTCTTTGCACAGAGACCTGAATGCATGAGATTAAATGTTGAGAATAAGCAAATATTTCTAACTAGCATTAATTTTCCAGCTACCTTCAATGAAGCCAAATTTCACTAAAAAATTTCATCAGTATTCAAAAAAATATTCTGTGAATATCTTCACAGTTCTTTCACAATCTATTTGATTAATTGCTTAATTTGAATTGTTTTTAAAGAATAAAATGTATAGAAGTGCTCAGATTTATGCTGAGATAAAATGAATAAATAAATGTGTAAAAATAAACATAAGATCATAGTCCACTGCATTAATTGTGTTGAACAAGGGGCAATAGAGTCATTTGTTATAACTTTGTTAGTTGGTTCAAAATATCCATTTATGTCGTATGATGGTCAGTGTTTCAGTTCACAGAGAATATGAGAAAGCTGAAAAATTATATTCTTGAGAAAAAGGAAAGAGTTGAAGTCAGATAATGAGTTAGAGAAAAGTTCACAGATGAGTTATCCTAGGTAGGAAGTGTAGATGGAAGAGAGTTATTGTTTAGTTGCTGAGTCACACTGGACTCTCTTGAGACCCCATAGACTGTAACTGCCAGGCTACTCTGTCCGTGGGATTCTCCAGGCAAGAATACTGTAGTGGGGTGCCATTTCCTTTTCCAGGGGTGCTTCCATACTCAGACATCCAACCCTCCTCTCCTGAGTCTTTTGCATTGCAAGTAGATTCTTTACCACTGAGCCATCTGGGAAACCAGGAGGGATGGCAGGATTTGTACAATTCTGACGATGGATTGAAAGGGAAAAAGCAAGAAACTTCTACACCATGTGCTAAGGTGCTTAGTCACTCAGTCACATCCGACTCTGCAACCCCCTGGACTGCAGTCTGCCAGGCTCCTTTGTCCATGGAATTCTCCAGGCAAGAATACTGGAGTGGGTTGCCATTTCCTTCCCAGGAAATTTTTCCCAATCCAGGGGTCAATCCCAGGTCTCCTGGATTACAGGCAAATTCTTTACCATCTGAGCCACCAGGGAAGCTGCCATGCTAGGGTTAATAGAAACAAATAGGTGGAAAGTAAGAAAAAAATGTAATCAGAAAACAATTCAATATTTTTTCCTCTTAAAAGGCTTAAATCACATCAGGTTAAATACAGAATACATTTCTTTGAAGCCATAGCAGCAAGGGCAAACACCAACAGAGGTTACTTTAAGCTAATGCTTATAAATAATTTATGACTTTACTGAATTGTTGGCTAGGGAGTTAATTTAAAAGAGTATTTGTCTGTCTGTGCAGTGTTGGTAAGAATCCCCGTGGATGAATTTAATAGAAGAAAGTCTCACTGGAGGCAAATGACTTTATTCACTGCTCCAGCCAATCAGAATACTCCCAACAGCCTGAGCTCTGCCCAAGTCTTACCAGGGAACAACATAACCATGGTGCAGAATGCTGAGACTTCGTTTTGAGGCGATAATTAGTCATAAAAGTCACACTGGAGGAACAGTAATTAATGATCAGAAAAATACTTTCAGGCTGCTTCATTTGGGAAGGGAAAGCCAAAGCAAGATGCTGGGTTTAGGAACTGTGTGCCAAGTGTTCATCACCCAATATCCAGACTANTTAAAAAGCAAACAAAATGTAGATGTCATTATTTTTAATCGAATTTTTTGTTTATCCTTCCCTCTATTCATTCACATGTACTGGGTTCTAGAGGAATGCATTCACTCCAATATAGTCAAATGGAGAACCTAAATTCATGCATACAGTTTTGCTTTAAATGCATCTTTTAGAAATCTAAATGTTATGAAAGTTGATTTTCACTGGGTTTCTTGGTGAATTTTTCTTAAGGTCTTCCACAAATTTGTTACAATATTGCTTCTGTTTTATATTTTGGATTTTTCTCCCAGAGGCATGCAGGATCTTAGCTCCCCAACAAGGGATCAAACCCACACTCCCTGCATTGGGAAGTGAAGTTTTCATTTCTGGACCTTTAGAGAGGCCCCTCACAGTTCTTTATATTATCGAGAGCAAATAACTCCATTCTAAAGTTGCTGTAGACTGTCTACAAGAAGGAAAAACTTGCAAAGCCTCCCTTTTATAAACAAATACATAGACTTACCATGAATGAAAGAACAAAATACACAAATGTGCTATATACATAGAAAAATTAGAATATATAATGCTCNTACAAGAAGGAAAAACTTGCAAAGCCTCCCTTTTATAAACAAATACATAGACTTACCATGAATGAAAGAACAAAATACACAAATGTGTTACATACATAGAAAAATTAGAATATATAATGCTCTTAAGCCCTGGTTACTTGAACAAGAGAAAGTTAGCATTGTTCTAACAGATGGTTGGAATAACCATGGTTGAAGGTGAGACTATGGAGGGTGAGTAATAAACTATTTTCTGAAAAGCAGAAAAATCACTGTTCCTTCTAATGATGCACTTTCTGAAGTTTCCAGCTACAGAGATGATAGTTACGTAGGGATGCAAGACTTCCTTTTAGACCAAGAGTCTGCCTCAGAGTGTAAAGTCATGGTAAACACAGTGATGAATTACTGGTAAGAAAGTCTGGGCTAGAGAATGGCCAAATTCAATGGCCCCTGTAACTTTTGCTTCCTCCTTTGAATTCTCAGCTCTAGCCACAACTTCTATCATTTCCAAGAATTTGGAAGACTTTTCTTAGAATCTTCATATATATAAAACGTCTGCTCAGTGTTAACCAAGAATTTATTAAGACCCCACTCAACAGCACCTTTGTGTAACAGAAACCTGAAAGTATTTTCACTGAACAATCTCTTCCTTATTCCAAACTCATGCTTTCTAAAAATATAGCTCTGTGTGAGGCAGGTGAAGGAATTATATTAATAAGTTCATTTTTTCTATTGTAGTCGAAATTAAGAAAAGAAACTAAATTAAGCTGAAAAATCATCTATGGCTATGTATATCTATGGTTATCTAAGAAAAGTTGGATGTATAGATAGATGAGCCAAGTCTTGGTATTCCTACAAGCTGTCTGGGCTCCACTGCTAGATATCAGTGTTCTCCTCTTGAACATCAACAATTTCACAGAATATCAATGTCAGACAAAGCCACTTTGTGACCATGATGGACACACACACACACACACACACACACACACACACACACACAACATGGATGTTGTCCAAATGAAAAAAAGTACCAAACATCTCCTTATACTGGCTGTTGTTTTTTAACCAGTCACATATAAATTTCAGTTTAGTTTTTCTTTCTTCTAGATAAAGTTTACTGAGACAGCCGATCACAGCAGTAGCCTCACCTCATGACAGCACACAATTCGTAGCAAAGCCCCACTTCCTTAAACCCTCCCAAGGATAATCCAACTCAAGCCCAAATCCTGTTAAAACCTTCTTGCTGGGACACTCCAGAGTGGCCCATAGTGTGCATTTTCCCTTTTTTCAATTTGTAAGAAACCAACTTGTTCAGCTGCAGGTAAGCTCCTGGTGATCTTTTTGCTGCAGGGCATTGACACAGCTGTTACCCATACAACACACTGCTGCCTTTTTCTTTTCATTCTAGCTGACATGCTGCTACTTTTAACATGCTAAAAATAGAAAATGTATAATCTTTTCACATCGAAACCTGGATTCCAAGCTTCTCCTTGAACGCACACATTATAAGCTGTACAAACAAGAGGTAAAGTGAAAATATAAAACTAAATAATATTAAGGAGAAAAATGTCCACCTTTATCTAGGTTATTTCAAATACAGATTTAATGGGAGGCACATACATAACCATCTATCATGATCGCCTCTTTCTGCATTTTTACTCTCCATGTGCCTGGTGGATTTTTAAAAATCAATTACAGTTTTAGTCTCTGAAAAATGATCCCTCTCTGGGGAAACTTTATTGTTGTGCCTGTGATACATATTTTTGTTATTTTTCCTTGAGAGCAGAAGAAAATTACTATATATTCTTTAATATGGAATGATTTATTTCTTCACTTAACTAGCCAAAATATTTGGGAATTGAAAGAATTATTCTGCATGTTGCTATGCTAGCCTCCAATAATTTATGTACTTTTTATGCTGAACCAATTGATCAGTTTACATATCATTTCATACTTTTTGTTTGCTTCTGAATTTACCATTGTAATGTCCAACGTGATTCATTACAAATACTTTATAAATTGTCACTCCTTTGAAAGAATCTCAAATAAGAGTCAGAGGGGAAAAGGATATATTTCATACCTAACAGTTTCCTTTCTGCAATTCCGTATATTCCCACCTACATTTTGTTGGGCTGTAAACAAATATTCATTTATTTTCAAACATATGTTGAAATATTATTCTAAATTAGCAATTATGCATTTGTTAAAAAAAATAAATAAAAACGTGTTAGTTGCCCTGTCTTATCCTATTCTTTGAGAACTGCAGACCGTAGACCACCATGGTCCTCTGTCCATGGGATTTTCCAAGCAAGAATACCAGAGTGGGTAGCCATTCCCTTCTCCAGAGGATCTTCTTGACCCAAGGATCAAACCCAGGGCTCCCATATTATGGGCAGATTCTTAACTGTTTGAGCCACCAAATCACATATTTAGCTTTACCGAATTTGATATATCACTTCTATCACTTACATATAACATCACATCAACAATGTAAAGTCATTCAGAAGTCAATAAAGCTGGCCCTTGAGACTCTTCAGTCATAATCTCACAATGTTGCAGTTTCTAAAAGATATCTTGAATGTAATCAGTGGTTTCCAGTTTCCGTGTGTTTACATGGATAACAGGAATGGAGGAACTAGCAACCTTGGCAACAAAACGTTATATGTAATGTTATGGAAGTCAACAGATTTTTAACTATTATCAGGGACCCTATACAATAAACTAAAAATTGTTAAGTACTACAAAGAAGTCTTGGTGATTTATGTTTCAATTTTTTTGCATTAATTATGAAAGCTGAGACAAATATTTTTATTAATTCATTTCAAAATAATAATCCTATGACACATTAACATAAATAATAAGAAATCTATATATTACAAAACAAAAAAAATTAGTCAAAAGAGTAATACAGAGTAATACAATTTCACATTTTTGAAAATCTCTTTAATGCCTGGCAACCAGTCTGTGGCTTTGGTTAGAGTAAATGAAGAAACACATAGATATCTAATAGGCAAGAAAGAATGTTAATAGTCTTTCACATAATTGTGGATATTTCTTTTGTTACCACACCAAAATTCACAATGACTAGTTGCAATATGAAACCTGAAATCATATCAATTAGCTGTTTGCACTCTGCTTCATTAAAATCTGTTAGTGGTTTTAAAATAGTGTGCTCTTGGACCTTAAATAGGTCTTTTGCCCATTGAGAGATTCTGTTAACACCATGCAATGATCATTTAGAAATCATGAGATCCTTCAGCTATGCTGACTGTCCAAACAGTAACACATTTCTTCATGTAATATCAAAAATCACATTTGTCAACATCACTGGTAATCTCACTAGGAAAGTTCTTAAACTTTTGGAAACTGATAGTAATCAACATACATTTTCCAAAATTTTAACTACCCTTGAAATTTCAAATTTTATTATTGGCCTCAAGTGCTGTCAGTTATTTTCCTTGAGTAATAGTCTCATCTTATTCATTTTTGAGAAACATCTGTCAGGAATTCAGGTCTGAAAAGTCATCGTTTTCGTGTTCTTTTTTCAGATGAAAAAGTCATTCCATGAGAAGAGCATTTAGATTCGTTCACAACTCAAACAAACACACATATGTTTTTGTGTGTTTTTTTTTTCTTTCTTTCTTTTTCTGGAGACACATCACATTTCAGTAGGCAACAGAATTGTTTGGTCTGTCCTTTCTGTGTCATCACCCAAAATATTAAAAGGAAGAGTACTTGATAAGGAATAAAAATTAAAATTCGAGCCAATGAGATCTTCCTCAACTGTTATAGGCAAATTTTTCCATTACTTCTTTTATATTTTTAATTTTCTATTGCAGTGTCCAGGCGTTTATTTACCAAGTTTAGCAAGTATGTGTGGAGAAGGAAACGGCAACCCATCCCAGTATTCTTGACTGGAGAGTCACATAGACAGAGGAGCCTGACAGACTACAGTCCAGGGGGTACCAAAATAAGCAACTCACAAGAGGCACAAGCTGACATCGAGATTGTCATGAAAAATAGCAGTAACCTCAGATGTGCAGATGACACCACCCTATGGCAGAAAGTGAAGAGGAGCTAAAGAGCCTCTTGATGAAAGTAAAACAGGAGAGCGAAAAAGTTGGCTTAAAACTCTACATTCAGAAAATGAAGATCATGGCATCTGGTCCCATCACTTCATGGGAAATAGATGGGGAACCAGTGAAAACAGTATCAGACTTTATTTGGGGGGGGCTCCAAAATCACTGCAGATGGTGACTGCAGCCATGAAATTAAAAGACGCTTACTCCTTGGAAGAAAAGTTATGACCAACCTAGACAGCATATTCAAAAGCAGAGATATTACTTTGCTGACAAAGGTACACATAGTCAAATCTATGGTTTCCCCAGTAGTCATGTATGGATGTGAGAATTGGACTATAAAGAAAGCTGGGGGAAAAAAAAAGAAGAAAGAAAGAAAGCTGAGAGCCAAAGAATTGATGCTTTTGAACGGTGGTGTTGGAGAAGACTCTTGAGAGTCTCTTGGACTGCAAGGAGATCAAACCAGTCAATTCTAAGGGAAATCAGTTCTGAATATTCATTGGAAGGACTGATGCTGAAGCTGAAGCTCCAATACTTTGGCCACCTGATGTGGAGAACTGACTTATTGGAAAAGACCCTGATGCTGGGAAAGATTGAAGGCAGGAGGAGAAGAGGATGACAGAGGATAAGATGGTTGGATGGCATCACGAAATCAGTGGATATGTGTTTCAATAAGCTTTGGGAGCTGGTGATGGACAGGAAGCCTGGTGTGCTGCAGTCCATGGGGTTGCAAAGAGTCAGACACAACTGAGTGACTGAATTGAACTGATTCATGTGTTTGTAACTGGCACTTAGCAAATCCTTTGGCCAATACTAAGCCTTTGGGAATGGGAGAAAACAGAAATAATTATGCTTCTATAACAATTTATTAAATGTCATGTAATGAGGACTGCAGACCCTTGTTAAAGCCCATGGAAAAACAGTATAGGAGTTCTTCAGAAAAANACATTCTTCTTTCCTGAAAAATTATAAAACTGAGTTATTTCTATCACACTAATTCTAGAATTTCACTCTTACAACATCTTAATCATTTAATTGGATGATCACATACTCTAGCATAAAGTCCATACCTGATTTAACTTGACATTATGTTTACAAAGTTGTATTTAACAATTAGGTGTCTTTTCAGAGCAAAAAGAATCAAATACACAAAAGGAATTGGCTAACAAAGTAATCTGACCATTTACATAAACAACACACTAATCAGAGAAAATTTTCTGAAGCTATCCTTGATCCTCTACCCCTACTCTTTGGCATTTGAATTCTGAGCCTAGCTATCATAGTCAGGAGGCTGAAAAGTCCCTGTTTATCTGTAAGCCCCTAATACTGTGTACAAAGCCTCGCTGATGTACAGTGGACATTACATAAATGTTTGAATGAGTGATTCAACTTAAGCTTTCTGTTTAAATTTGTATAGAAAAGATTAAAACTTTCTAATTCACAAAGAAACAAGGAAATATAACCCACTGCACTTTGGGGGTTTGGCTGGGCCCAATAAATGTTAAATTTGTGACTAAAGACTTAGAGACAACACTAGGAATGCAAGCACTAGAAAAAATAGATGGGGACAAAACTAGACAAATTTTATTAGAAAGAAAACCAGTCTGGAAATGTAACTGCTTCTAAATACCCAGTAACAAATCAGCGCAAGCTATTTTCTGGTATAACGGTTGGTTAATGCTTACAGGCAAAGCGTTAGAGGCAATCTGTAATGACCTACTTTAAGGAAGAATTCATGAACTACCATTTAAAGGGCAGGAATTTGCTAGAATTTTATCCCTAGCAAGCTCACCCTGCCACCTGGTGGTGACTTCCCTAAACTGCAGATGTCTGGTCTGGGGTGCTCAGGGCTGTTTTTAAAGAATTGTGTTAGTTGCTCAGTTGTGTCTGATTCTTTGTGACCCCATGGACTGTAGACTCCTAGGCTTCTCTGTCCACGAGGTCTCCAGGAAAGAACATAGAGTGAGTTGCCATTTCCTTCTCCAGGGGATCTTTCTGACCCAGGAATCGAACCCAGGTCTCCTACATTTCAGGCAGATTCCACCAGGTAAGCTTGTTTTTAAGGAAGTGTGCCCCAAATCCCACAGATACAAAGCATCCTTGTGGTGATATGAGTTCTTGTGGTCCATAGGAACACATCACTACCACCACCATCATCACAAACCCACACACAAAAGATAAAAAAGCACAAAAGCAAAACCTGTTTTCATTGTCTGTTCCAAAGACAAAGTCTGGTCTAAAATAAAATGTTGTAACAAATGAAGATTGTCTTCAATACTTGACTCATTCCCTTCCTGTACCAGTTTTCTACATGTACCAGTAAAACCGTTGCCCTTGTTCAGCTCATAAGCCCTTCTGACCACAGGTCATCTGAGCACATCCACGGTGTGCTTGAAACCTTCCCTTTTACACTCCAGTGTCAGTTCAGTTCAGTTCAGTCGCTCAGTCCTGTCGGACTTTGCGACCCCGTGAATCGCTGCATGCCAGGCCTCCCTGTCCATCACCAACTCCCAGAGTTCACTCAGACCCACGTCCATCGAGCCCGTGATGCCATCCAGCCATCTTATCCTCTGTCATCCCCTTCTCCTCCTGCCCCTAATCCCTCCCAGCATCAGTCTTTCCAATGATTCAACTCTTTGCATGAGGTGGCCAAAGTACCGGAGTTTCAGCTTTAGCATCATTCCTTCCAAAGAAATCCCAGGGCTGATCTCCTCCAAAATGGACAGGTTGGATCTCCTTGCAGTTCAAGGGACTCTCAAGAGTCTTCTCCAACACCACAGTTCAAAACCATCAATTCTTTTAGCTACTATTAATACTACCTGGAAAACTCACATGTCCAGAATTCCATAAAAGTGACTCAAGGTGAGTCCTTTGTCAAACGGCCAAGATCTAGATAAGGACTAGCACAATAAAAGTGTACGAGAAAGTAAATTAATTATTGTATTGATCATGATAAGTTATGTTTAGTAAATATCATGCATGCCTGCATGATCAGTTTCTTCAACTGTGTCTGACTTTTTGAGACTCTATTGACTGTAGCCTGCCAGGCTCCTCTGTCGATGGGATTCTCTAGGCAAGAATACTGGAGTGGGTTGCCATGCCGTCCTCCAGGGGATTTTCTTGACCTAGGAATCGAACTAGTGTCTCCTGAGTCTCCTGGATTGCAGGTGGATTCTTTACCCACTGAGCCACCTGGAAATCCCCAGTAAATATTATCTGCATTTGTGGTTTATGCACTAAAAATATTTAGAAGAAAAAGAATATTTGTAAACTACCATCATATAAGCCCTATTTTCCATAGTCAAGGTTTCATAACTCAGGAAATTAAGCAAGTGTTCAGTATGTGATTAAGATAGTTCAAGAAAAAAAGAATGACACTTTATATTAAAGAAAAGGACTCTTTCAAAAAATAAGTCTAATTTATCAAAAGTTAATCAAGTACCCATGGCACTTGCTTCCTATGCGTGCATACTCAGTCCTGTCAGTTCTTTGCAACCGCATGGCCTGTAGCCCACCAGGTTCCTCTGTCCATGGAATTTTCCAGGCAAGACTCCTGGAACAGCTTGCTATTTCCTCCTCCAGCTTACTTCCTATAAACAATGAGTAAACAACTTGCTCCAGATGGGCAAGAACAACGTAATCGCTTTATTAGTTATCAGTGCAAAGTCAAGGTCAGTACTTTAATGTCAAACTCTGGGACTTTTATTCAATTACCAAAATTGAGAATTCCTTGAGAAATGTAGAGGTGTGCATCAAAATGAGATTGAGATTTTGAACAAGAATTTTTCTCCTTCCTTTTTTTTGGAGTATAGTTGCTTTACACTGCTGTGGCTACGTAACAAGGTGAATCATTCACATGTACACATGTATCCCCTCTTTTTTGGATTTCTTTCCTATTTTGGTCATCACAGAGTATCTAGTAGAGTTCCCTGTGCTATAGGGTAGGTTCTCATTAGTTACCTGTTTTATACATAGTATTGTCTATATGTCAATCCCCATCTTACATTTCATCCCCAGTCCCCTTCCCCCTTGGTATCCATATTTATTCTCTATATCTGTGTCTCTATTTCTTCTTTGCAAATAAGATCATGTATGTCATTTTTCTAGATTCCACATATATGTGTTAATATATGATATTAGTTTTTATCTTTCTGACTTACTTCACTCTGCAAGACAATCTCTAGATCCATCCACATTTTTGCAAACAACACTTTTGTTTCTTTTATATGGCTGAGAAACATTCTATTGTGCATATGTATCGTATCTTCTTTATCCATTTCTCTGTTGATGGACATTGAGGTTGCTTCCATGTACTGGCTATTGCAAACAGTGCAGCAATGAACACTGGGGTGCATGTATGGCATTTTGAACAAGTCTGTTAAGCACCTTGTCCTCACTTTTTATAACATCTTCAATCAAATGTGTAGAGTCATCATATTTGATAAAAAATTAAATAAGGTATATCATGCCTGAATACCTAAAAATAAGATAAAATTTTTTTTGTAACTGAGATTGGAAAAAAATGGATAAATGGAGAGAAAGAGAAAGATATAGGGAGGGATACATATAACTTTATAGATTAAATCACTAAAATGTTAAGAATTTAAGCTATATAAAATTAATATGAGTAGATTTTTGAAATTCCCTTACAGTGAAAATAAGCGAAAAGTGCTTATCTTAATTCAACATCCAATTCCTATTTTTAGCTGTCAGTACTGCACTGATGTATCAGGAGACATGAAGCCCCATGTCAAACCTACCAAGGAACAAAGACGAAGCAGCTTCTTCCAAACCAAGACATGTCTTTCTCTGAAGAAAGATGGGAAAATTGAGTCAATATGTCATGATAGTCACAAGGGCTGGTTACATATTCTTACTCACTCTCCTTCCAGGTACATGGAAAGAGTATAGTTTCCAAATACCATGAAGTTAGGTAAGATCATGAGATTTACATGGGCCAATGAAACGTGACAAGCAACAAGCTATGGGGCTCCCCAAGTGGTGCTGGTGGTAAAGAGCCTGTGTGCCAATGCTAAAGACACAAGAGGTGTAGGCGTGACCCCTGGGTCCAGAAGATCCCCTGGAGAAAAGCATAGAGACCCACTCCAGTATCCTTGCCTGGAGAATCTCATGGACAGAGGAGCCTGGCAGTTTATATTTCATGGGGTCACAGAGAGTCAGACAGAATTGAAGAGACTTAGCACAACACACCTATGATATTTGCTTACTGTGTGTTTGTGTTTGTTTCAGTAACAAGTGATAACACATGGATAACGAGGGATAACAGCTGGGTCTTGGAGTGAGAAAAGATTTCCCCAGCCAACTCAGACTGATTTGTAATATAAATGATAGTTGTGTTAGTCACTCAATCCTGTCCAACTCTTTGCAACCCCGTGGACCATAGCCTACCAGGCTCCTCCGTCCATGGAATTTTCCAGGCAAAAGTACTGGAATGGGTTGTCATTTCCTTCTCCAGGGGATCTTGCTGACCCAGGGGTTGAACCCAGGTTCTCCACATTGCAGACGCTTTACTGTCTGAGCCACCAGGGAAGCCACAAAATAAATAATAATTACATTGTACTAACCACACATTCACCAAGAACTTAGGCTTAGAATTAATAGTAATTACAATAATAATATTAAAATACCATGCTATCTGCAGCATGAATCAAAGTATTACCTGTCTTTGGAAGAGGAATAAGACTGAGTTTTCTGAACTACTATATTCCAAGTTCAGATTTCCTGAAGTGGGTGTCATACAAACCAACCAGAGCAACAAAGGAAATTATTATCCACAGTGAAATTGAGGGCCCAGGTCTTGAAATGGACTTCCCTTAGCTCAAATGGTAAAGAATCTGCCTGCAATGAAGGAGACCCAGTTTTGATCCCTGGATCGGGAAGGTCCTCTGGAGAAGGGAATGACTACCCACTCCAATATTCTTGCCTGGAGAATCCCATGGACAGAGAAGCCTGGAGGGCTACAGTTTGTGGGGTCTCAAAGAGTCAGAAACAACTGAGTGACTAATACTTCACTTCAATACTTTAAACAATAGTCAAATTGACAGAAATAACTTCCTGAAATAGAAGCTAAGTTTGTGGATAATTCAGGTTTTTGTTTATTTGTTTTTTAACTAATTCCTGCTGGTATATACATACATATATATATAACATGTTTTATATATATATATGTTATATAGTATATACATACACACACACACACACACACACACACACACATATATATATATATATATATATATATNCAGGTGTTTGTTTGTTTTTTAACTAATTCCTGCTGGTATATACATATATATATATATAACATATATATATATATGGTATATGGTATATACATACACACACACACATACACACATATATATATATGCACACCATTAGAATAGAGTGTTTTCCTCTATGCTCTATGGCTATTCTATATGTATATAAGTCACAATAGACTAAGTTATACCTTGATCAAAAAAAATCTAATCTCTAAATCTTAGTAGCTTAAAACCAAGATTCTCTGTGACAAGTGTGCTTCTATAGGCAAAATTCATTGGGTCTATATATTAGTGATAGTGGGACTATTAAATATCATACAGATGCTAATATTAGATAGTGTTCAACATCATATTCATATATTTGATATCATATGAACAGTAAACTATAGTAACATAGCATAAGAGACAATAGGAATTTGAGTCCTTCAATCACACTGTTACACAGATTGTCTTCAATTTCTGCTGTTTCTACTAACTTAGGTAAACTAATGTATATAAACACGTCCTGAACTAGAGTTCTAGCTGGAGTGATCTCATGATTGCTAAATTTGTTTCTTCACATTAAATCTGCAGCAAACCAGTTCTAGGCTATAATACTCTGAGTCTTGGAATAAAATCAAAGACTAAGCTCACAAAAATCATCAGATAAGCTCTTCTGACTAAATCTATCAGTCATTGGGTTAAATATTTGGTTTGACAGATAATCAGGTAGATGAACCTTTTCACTGGCTAGTGGTTAAATTGAACTAAATTTACCAGCTACTTTGACACCATTCATATCTCCCTTAATTGATGCTGTGGAAAATATTCCAAATTTGTTATTCATTTGAAATCTTTCCAGAATGGATTTAAAGTGTAGCACATTATGATGGCTTTCTTTAACTTATAATGTTTTTGGAGGTATGTTTATTTTCTAGAAAGCTTTTGGGAAATTCATTATTACAGTTTACACCATCTATTGAAAATAACCACTGTTCTTAGATGAAAGTGAGTATATGGATCTAAAGTATGATTTAAGTGCAGTGTACAGTTTATTCTCTCAGTTTTTTCTGGGTGTTGCCGTTGTTTACTCACTAAAATTTTCCTGACTCTTGCAGCCCTATGTACTGTAGCCCTCCAGGCTCCTCTGTCCATGGGATTTCCCAGGCAAGAATACTGGAGTGAGTTGCCATTCTCTACTCCAGACAATCTTCCCAACCCAGGGATTGCTTTATGTCTCTTGCAGGAAGATTCTTTACCACTGAACCACCAGGGAAGTCCTTGTTGCTAGGTATCTGAACAGATATCCATGCAGAATGCTGAGGAATGTACTTTTATATAAATGACACTGCAGTATTGAAAGGAACCAAGCAGATCTCTATACATCATCACATCTTCCTCACTCCATCCTTACCCAACCAGGACAGCATGCAGCCTCGAACCAATAATATGATTACCATGAAGGTTGTCGTAGTTAGATGCTTGTTTCTTGGAAGAAAAGCTATGACAAACTTAGACAGCATATTAAAAAGCAGAGACATCTCTTTGTCGACAAAGGTCTGTATTGTTGAAGCTATGGTTTTTCCAGTAGTCACGTACAGATGTGAGACCTGGACCATAAAGAAGGCTGAGCACTGAAGAATTAATGCTTTCAAACTAGGGTGATGGAGAAAACTCTTGAGAGTCCCTTGGACAGCAAGGAGATCAAACCAGTCAATCCTAAAGGAAATAAGTCCTGAACATTCGTTGGAAGGACTAATGCTGAAGCTGAAGCTACAAGCCTTTGGCCATCTGATGTGAAGAGCTGACTCACTGGAAAAGACCCTGATTCTAGGGAATATTGAGGGCAGGAGAAGAAGGGGCAACTAACTCAATAGACATGAGCTTGAACAAACTCCGGAAGATAGTGAAGAACAGGGAAGCCTGGCATGGTGCAGGCCATGGGGTCGCAAAGAGTCAGACATGACCTAGTGACAGAGCCATAATAATTTGGGACTCATGTATACTATGGCAACCCACTCCAGTACTCTTGCCTGGAGGATCCCATGGGCAGAGGAGCCTGGTGGGCTGCAGTCCATGGGGTCGCAAGGAGTCAGACATGACTGAGCAATTTCACTTTCACTTTTCACTTTCATACATTGGAGAAGGAAATGGCAACCCACTCCAGTGTTCTTGCCTGGAGAATCCCAGGGACGGGGGAGCCTGGTGAGCTGCCATCTATAGGGTCACACAGAGTCGGACACGACTGAAGTGACTAAGCAATAGCAGCAATATACTAAATAATAAAAGAAAAAAGGTGTTATTTATCAGAAAATTGCATTTAACTATATGTTTTGTATTTTATTTGTAAATTCTGGTGACAATGCAGTTCCTTGAAATATAATAGTGGTCAGGTTAAATAACTGTTAACATTTCTTCTGTTTTCTCTGCCTTAGAATGAATTATTCATCTGTGCTGAGCAGTGTGCAAGTGATAATAAAGCCAAATCCACATTTTTGTGACACTCCTGACAAACTGCTGGTATATTAAAAAAATAAATTACAAGTCCTATATTGCTTAGCTACATGGCCCTCATCCCTATTTTTGAGGCATTTCAATCAACCTTGCAATCTTCACCAAGTTGTAAGATATTAAACATATATTTTATCCACCCTGAAGTAGTATTGATTTTGAAACTGTAAGATCTTCTGATTTTTTTTCCAGATAATGGTCAAACTGACCATTTGGGTTATAAATTAAGTTTTTCATGGCTAACATACTTCACATCGGCACTTATTATACAAGCAACAATTATGTCATCACAAGGTTCTGTTACAACGTGAAGGGAGCATAAATGTCAGGGTTGATGATGATGGCCCTGAGCCAGCTCATTAAAGGCAATGGTGTGAATAATACAACGGTGTTGCTTTGGAAAGAACTGAGTATGTATTATCCACCTATCACTGCACCAAAGCGGCATCATAAGCATAGATCTCTAACTGCAGCCCATTTAAATGATGAAAGGGTGTGTATTAATCTATGAAATTGATTTTACCCAGGGGGAAAAATTGTTCTCTCTATTTATGAAAGTTAAAGCAGTCAGTGCACAGAGCAGCACTTATCAAATGAGCATCCGTGCTATGTAGATGCATTTCACTAATGCTTCCTGCTAAGATAAATAGGCTACAGTCATAAAAGATGCTACTATAATTTGCTAGAAATAAAGGAACTAAGAAAGAGAAACATGTATACAGCTTTTTGTAAAGCATAGAGAGTAAATTTTCTAAATTACTGAGCCTCTGTGTTTGATATATTCAATTTGAAAGTCGTTGATTAAACATAACAGTGATTTTATACACACACACAAATAACTCAGTATTTGTGTACTCTGTAAAGGTAAATTGGGCTTCCCTCATGGCTCAGTAGTGAAAAATCCACCTGTCAATTCAGAAGACCCAGGTTCAAGCCCTGGGTTGGGAAGATCCCCTGGAGAATGGAAGGGCAGCTTATTTCAGTATTCTTGCCTGGGGAAATCCCATGGACAGTGAACCACTCAGTTATCATCAAATGATTTATTAATTTACCTGTTGTTTGTTTAGTTGCTAAGTAATATTCCAACTCTATGACCCCTTGGACTGAGGCCAACCTGTCCACAGGAGTTAGTGAAGGATGGGGAAGCCTGGAGTGCTGCAGTCCAAGGGGTCACAAAGAATCAAACTTGACTTAGTGACTGAACAACAGTCTCTCAACAGATGTATCTCAGCACATCTTCTATTTGCAAATACCCAATTTATAGATTCCAGGGGAAAATGAAATTTCACACAATATAAGGAAATAAAGTAAAAAATAATTTTACTAGAGAGAAGGTAGCTTTAAACATTCTCACACATTGAGTCTCTGAATCCCCTCATAACCTCACAAGGTCAGTGTAATTATTTACATTTTTCAGATTGAGACACTGAAGATGCCAAAACTGAAGATTCCAACACTAACAAATGGAAGAGTAACTATTTGAACCTAAGATTTATCATTTTTTTTATTTTACACTGAAGTACAGATTAACCCTGGTGGCCCAGCAGTAGAGTCTGCCTACGATGCAGGAGACCTAAGAAACTCAGGTTCAGTCCCTGGGTCAGGAAAAGGCCCTGGAGGAGGGCATGGCAACCCATTCCAGGATTTGCATCTGGAGAATCCCATGGACTGAGGAGGAGGGTGGGCCACAGTACACAGGGTCTCAAAGTGTCAGACATGACTGAAGCAACTGAGCATACATATAGATTAACAATGCGATAGTTTCAGATGTACAGCAAAGGGACTCAGTAATACATATACATGTATCCATTCTCTCCCAAACTCCCCACAGAATGGTTTACATACATGGATTCTCTCTCTCTCTCTCTTTTTTTTTTCCCTTTTTTCCCTCTGAAAGTGTTACATCCATTTAGCAACAAGAAGGGCTTCCCTTGTGACTCAGCTGGTAAAGAATCTGCCTGCAAGGTAGGAGACCTGGGTTCAATCCTTGGGCTGGGAAGATCCCCTGGAGAAGGAAAAAACTACCCATTCTAATATTCTGGCCTAGAGAATTCCATGGACTGTATAGTGCATGGGGTCACAGAGTCAGACACAACTGAGCGACTTTCACTTTCACAGCCACGGGGGGAAAAAAGGCTGGGAGTCTATCCATCCAAATAAATAACAATAGTTATCACCAGGGAATAACATTATTAATAATTTTTCTTAAGTATTGTTTCTATTTTATAGAGCAAAAATATAATTAAAAAAAGAAAAAGCTAAGTTAAACAGGGAAGAGGAGGCCATTGATATTTATTTAGTGCCTATTATGAGACCTGCTAGGGCTTCCCTGGTGGCTCAGATGGTAAAGTGTCTGTCTACAATGTGGGAGACTCGGGTTCGATCCCTGGGTTGGGAAGATCCGCTGAAGAAGGAAATGGCAATCCACGTCAGTACTATTGCCTGGAAAATCTCATTAACAGAGGAGCCTGGTAGGCTACAATCCATAGGGTCGCAAAGAGTCAGACACAACTGAGCAACTTCACTTCACTTATGAGACCTGACTTAGGCTTCCTTGGTATCTCAGTGGTAAACAATCCTCTTGCCAAAGCAGGACATGCAGGATTGATCCGTGGGTCAGGAAGACACCCTGGAGAAGGAAATGGCAACTTGCTCTAGTATTCCATGGACACAGGAGCCTGATGGACTACAGTCTCTGGCATCAGAAAAGAGTTGGACATGATTTAGCTACTAAACAACACGAGACATAACAAGTACTTGTAATTTTCATTTTCAATACGTCCCATTTTAAAAGCTCTATTTCACAGATTTATTTAACAGCTGCAGCTGTAGATGAGCTTTTCCCCCAAATTTTCTGAACTAATATATTTCTCATGCTGTTTGAAATGATAAGAGCCATCATCTCCTTTTGAATTGGTAGAAAATTTCAAAATCCAGCTCATCAGAACCTTTCATTAAATCATTTTAAGAATTTGATGGGTAAATTTGACTAACATGATATGAGTCTCTTAACACTGATAATAACCAAAAAACAAAACCTCTCAATGGCTTATAACTTCATTTGGCTGCTAAACTCTTCTGTGTGTTTTCTCATTCTTTCCAGAACTCAGACTATAAGGGAAAGCCTCTACTTGACTTTTCCCTTTTTCCTGGTAAGTGTAAAGAACTAAAAGATCTCAGCTCCCATCACATCCAGTCATGTGTCATTGGACAGAGCAAGCCACATGGGCCAACCCAGAATTTACAGGAAGCACCGCATGCATGACAGAACTTCTCAAGGATGAATAATACTTTTATCAGAAAGATGAGTGAATCCTTGGGAACAATTCTGCAATCTTCTCCCTAATTAAATTCATTTGATAATTTTCTCTAACATTTTCCTTCTTTGAATAAAGAAATTAAAGGAATGTGATGATTTCAACCTTGCATCCCCAGCATTTACCACAGCACCTGAAACAATTGTTTACCAGATGAATTACTTCATGGATGAATGAATGGATAAATGATTTTAAAATAATTAATTCATTTTTGACAGATTACTCGGAACGTAGCCAGAAATTCCTTTCAGCATATATTTTATTCAAATTTCTTTCATTTCCCTTACTGAAACTACCTGTAAAGAGCATAGCATTGTATGAGTATGTGTTCAGAAAATCTTGCTGAGGACTGAGTAAATGAATGAATGCAGTCAATAGACAATGAAGACTCCTATCATGTAAAATCACCTTCAGGAGTGACACAGGTCATATAAAGGAGATACAACACTCAACTAGTTGCACTTTAAGAGAACTCTGGAGAACTACTCAAATTTTTGCTCTCTTTAACTTTGTTCTTGAAAGCACATTGTGTATACAAGCTTGGTTTTATATAGGTCCATATAATTAAAATTCAAGAAGGAAGAAATGTCTACCCACAAAGACAAAAAAAAATGTCTCCTTAAAAATAATGCCAATGTTTATTTCTAGCCTTAAAAAAATCCCCAAAGATTATTTGATGACAGTTTCTTAAACAGCATGGAATAAAGTGAAAATAGAAGCTTTCACTGAAGTTCCATTGTTATGAAAGTGAACAGAAACACTGTTTCTGGGTAAGAATTTAAATCTGTAGTGGTTAGTGTTACTGATAGTGAGAAATCTGGGCTGGGTCATCTTCTGTTCTCTTAAGTTGACATTTAGTTGTCTATAAAGTGATGATCTCACCATAATTGGTATAGACATTGACAATCTGCATGAAAACTGTCTGACTTTGTCATTAATTCCATTTTCAACTTGGGTATTCAACTTAAGTTCTTTCGTGCTGTCTAACTTTACATCTTACTAAATCTTCCATCACAATTCCAGTAATTTTTCCTACTGCTGGTGCTGTTTTCGGAATATGATTTTACCCACCAAGCTAAATTGAGTATCTGTCTAAAACAGAAATGTAAGAAACATTATTAATAATTTGTCACCATTGAGGAGAGCGGTTCTGAAGATTTCAGAATACCCCAAACTTATTCTTTTTCAGTATTATCATTAAAAAATAATAATTTTGAAGGAAATATTTCCAAAACATATTCAACAATTCTATTTTCTTTCAAAAGGATCCAAATATACATTTTTCCTGATGAAACAGCATTACTATGATTAGTTTCCATTTATATAAAAAAACACTGACTTGCTTTTTAAAAATCTGTTCATTGT
This sequence comes from Raphicerus campestris, assembly GCA_006410735.1. Classification (NCBI taxonomy): domain Eukaryota; kingdom Metazoa; phylum Chordata; class Mammalia; order Artiodactyla; family Bovidae; genus Raphicerus; species Raphicerus campestris. The sequence continues at coordinate 309,559 of SJYW01057504.1, read as the reverse complement.
TATATTTTGTTGAGTTTGTTTGCTTCTTATGAAATACACTCCCCAGAAAAAATTTAATTGCTACATTTTATTAGCTGTAACTGATTAAAAAAAAAAAAAAAACTATGATCATAGCCACAGTGAAGTCTGGTCACACAGAGGTGTTATTTGCTCCCAATTAAGCCAGAAAAATAAGCATGGTACTACATCTTTTCAGTTTCCCTCCTAGCTCAGATGGTAACCAGTCTGACTGCAATGTAGGAGACCTGGGTGCGAGCCCTGGGTTAGTAAGATCCCCTGCAGAAGGAAATGGCAACCCACTCTGATATTCTTGCCTACAGAATTCCATGGACAGAGGAGCCTGGCAGACTACAGTCTATGGGGTCGCAAGAGTCAGACATGAATAAGTACTAAGTGTGCGTGTGTGCACATTAAGATTTCTATACATATTGAGTCAACAATTGGGAAACAAAAATCATTTATTATAAAGTGAAATTCAAACACTATAGCATAGAGCCTTTATGGTTGTTTTCTACGGATCAGTATTTTTGTTTGCTTCAGATTCTTTTCCTTTTGTCAGTTAATCTTGCCCCCAAGTTAGGACAATTTCTATGCTGAAGTAGATGGAAAGGTAAATGAAATAAAATATATTTTTCATAAATCTAGACCACAATTTATTTAAGGTACACCATTATTTTATCACCCTCTAAAAAAGAAAAGCACTTTTAATTAAGCTTTTCTTATCACTTAAATTATTTCATTATAAATTAAATGGATGATCACTTAAAAACTTATTTACACATGTATTTTATCTTCATAATTTAAAAAAAGGAAGAAAATATAATTGAAACAAGTTGATTATGATACTCCTCAAACTTCTTGAGCAACTTCATTTTTGTGTGAATTTATTTCCATTCATTCTGGCCTTCACCATGGGGTATAATTTTCTTCAACCTGATTATGTAGTTGCAACATTTTCCCTCCAGTAATTTTCATCAGTCACTTTATCAGTTTTTACTCATTAGCCAACTAAAACTCAGCTATAAAATCTGAAAAGATGTAGTACCATGCTTATTTTTTTGGCTTAATTGGGATAAAATAACACCTCTGTGTGACCAGACTTCACTGTGGCTTCTCTGTAAAACTTACAGATTTTCTTCTGATATATAACTCCTGTATCCTTTATAGGGTCATAAAACAAAATGTCACACACACACACACACACACACACACACACACACATACACACACACTTCTAAACAGAAGCTTTCCCCCTGGAATCTGAGGTTAAATGTTAGACTATATCAAAGTAGTTTAAAGATTATAGCAAAGGGAATTTTTAAAATTTTATTATTAATGCTACTGAGTGCATGCCCATATGCCTGAGCCCCTAGGATCTGCCAGAGCCATTTTGTCTCAGTTGATTTACTGGATTTGCTCTTTGCCTCCATGAGCAAAAATACTTCCTGCCAGTACAAAACAATATCCAGTTACTATGCTACCTAGAGAACTCTCTCCATACCAAGTTGGCTTTTTGGTTTCTCAAAAATCCCTGCCAGCTTACTTTTTATCTTCACTCTAATATCATCTCAAGTGCCCTCTGCAATAGCCATTGTATGTTCAACACAGTACCTCTCTGTTTCCATTATAAAAATGCTCAGAGCAATTTCCTTGGCAGAAATGGTCTCAAGGACCCTTCTTGCACATTGATTCATCTTGAACACATTTTATTTCTGTCATCATTTTGGCTGCCAATGCAGGAGAAGCAGGAGATGCAAGTTTGATCCCTGAGTCAGGAAGATCCCCTGGAGAAGAAAATGGCAACCCACTCCAGTATTCTTGCCTGGAAAATTCCATGAACAGAGGAGCCTGGCAAACTATACTCCACAGGATGGCAAAGAGCTGGACATAACTGAGCATGCATGCATGCATCACTTTGCTAATGTCACCTACATATCTCTAAAACACAGTTTTCTCTCTGCTATTTTCAGAAGGTGGAAGAAGTTCAATTTATCTAAGAATGTGGTGCCTTGCAAGCATTGTAGTCAGAATTCACCTGCCAAAAGACCCTGATGCTGGGAAAGATTGCGGGCAGAAGGAGAAGGGAGCAATAGAGCATGAGATGGTTGGATGGCATCACTGACTCAATGGACATAAGTTTGAGCAAACTCAGAGAGATAGCGGAGAATGGGGAAGCTTGGTGTGCTACAGCCCACGGGGTCACAAAGAGTCAGGCATGACTGAGCCACTGAACAGTAACATCAGTAAGAACAAACTCAGCCAACAAAAAGAAACAAAAATTGCAAGTGCGCTGGACCCACGCGGTGTTTTAAGATTCCAGCTGTGCATCTAACAGCTCTTGGANTTGGATGGCATCACTGACTCAATGGACATAAGTTTGAGCAAACTCAGGGAGATAGCGGAGAATGGGGAAGCTTGGTGTGCTACAGCCCACGGGGTCACAAAGAGTCAGGCACGACTGAGCCACTGAACAGTAACATCAGCAAGAACAAACTCAGCCATCAAAAAGAAACAAAAATTGCAAGTGCGCTGGACCCACGCGGTGTTTTAAGATTCCAGCTGTGCATCTAACAGCTCTTGGAGCTGATGGTACTGGTGGCTTTGAGCCAAGTCAAGGCAGACAGAACATTCTTTTTCTGGCTACAGTGGGTGTAATTTTGGCAAAGAATATCAGTAACAGTCCTTCCTGTCAACAGGTCTGCCCTCTCTCAGAAGAGAACTAATACACCAGAATGAACTAAAGATGGAGGATAATTTGATAATGTCTATGGGGAAAAGAAACCCACAGTTTAATAGACAGTATTATAAATATTATAATAGAGTTATTAGTGAGAGCAGACTGAAAACCAGCTGGATTGTAGCAGTCAAAAATGCTATAGCCTCAGGCTTGAATATGAGAGCGCACAGCTGAAGAAACTTTGCATCGAATGTTCCGTTCTATAGAACCGAAGAAGCTGGAGAAAAAGAACAGTGTATTTTGCTAATGACTCCAGGGAGAAGGGCGCATCATTATTCAGAAGGGCTTATCCATTCTTTGCTTCTGAGGGACATTGGTGATGATATCTGAGTGACTCTTGACAAGTGCGTCTCTGAAATATTAGGAACCGTGGGGCATGTCTCTCAAGGGGAAAAAAGAACTTGAGAAATGTTAACAGTATTTTCTGAGGTAGAAAAATCCCCCAGGTCTCTCAGAGCAAGGCTGTGAGAGGATATGTGGAAGAAAATGAGGCATGATGATTTTGCACATATATTAGACTCTCCAGCTTATTGTGGTCATTAAGGACTCATGGTATTAACATATCAACTGCTCTCTCATACGCCTGAAGAAAATTCTGCAGGAAAACGGTAGAAACCAAGTGCTATTCAAAGCTATACTTGCGCTATAGGTTACTAAACAACTTCAGACAAATTGTCTACCTTCATCCCTCTTAAATCTTTTAAATCCCTCTTAAATCTAAATGGACATCCACATTAACTCCAGACCTTAAAAACAGTGGGACAGAAAAGTCAGTTGGCTACTTCAGGGTTGAGAAAGTGAAAGTTGCTCAGTCATGTCCAACTCTTTGTGACCTCACGGACTATACAGTCCATGGAATTCTCCAAGCCAGAATACTGGAGTGGGTAGCCTATCCCTTCTCCAGGGGATCTTCCCCAACCCAGGGATCAAACCCAGGTCTCTAACATTGCGGGCAGATTCTTTACCAGCTGAGCCATAAAGGGACCCCAAGAATGCTGGAGTGGATAGCCTATCCCTTCTCTAGCAGATATTCCCAGCCCAGGAATCAAACCAGGGTCTCCTGGATTACTGGCAGATTCTTTACCAACTGAGCTATCAGGGTGCCTCTCATCGTTGAGAGGAAGACATTAAAATGAATAGACAGATCCATGGAAAATGTTTTCTGCTAATGAACTGTCCTTAATACGTGGTCTACATATGAGAGTACACTGACTCAGGTTGCCATATAACCCCCGGGTCATGGACTGGTACTGGAACCAGGTCACACAGCAGGAGGTGAGCAGTCAAAGCTTCACCTGAATTTACAGGTGCTCCTCCATGCTCGAATTACAGCTCGAATTACATGCTCGAATCCACCTCCTAACAGATCAGTGGGGGCAGTAGACGCTCACAGGAGTGCAAACCCCAGTGTGAACCCCACATGTGAGGGATCTAGGTTGCACTTCTTAAGAGAATCATCCTGAAACCATTACCCACCTCAATCAGTGGAAAAATTTTCTTCCATGAGACTGCTCCCTGGTGCCAAAAAGGTTGGACACCACGATGTAACACAGACATAGTAGCGGAGGATTTCGAGGCTAATGAGTTATGATACACAATGTTTTCTTCTATAATAGTAGTGTTTGAATTAAAGTGAAAGTATTGTTCTATTAAATATAACCATGTAGACCATAGTTCTTATGCTGAGGAAAAAGTATATAATTATGAAATCAAAATTTTAGGAAAGGCCACAGGCAAAAGAAGCCTGCTGTTTCTGGGGAAGCCGTCTTAGATATGATTCATATTGAAGCCATTCTTTTCCACTCAAAATAATGTTCTCAATCACAGTGACCTTCCCAGGGAGCTAAACTGATGACATTTGAGTTATAGCAGGTTTAAGGGTTGAATCGTGAATATGAGGAAACTAATCAGTAAGGTTCCTGGCCAGCGAACTAAAATGACCAGAAACACCGCAGATATTTGAGCAGCGGTCCTGTGGTTAGGTAGGAGCTCCTGTCTCAGATGATCCCCTTAGCTTTGCACCTCCAGTGGCAGCTTGGCAAGGAGAAAATACAACCCTGAAATACAGACTGAAAGAATAGTTCAGAAAGACATCACAGTTAGTTTTGCAAATTGGTTAATACTGAGTGAGACGCTCAAAACAGATTTTTTTTTAACATTCTAAAAGGATAGACCACTGACCCATGAGTTCTCACAAGACCAGATCTTGAGGCAGATTTAAGAAAAATGTACTAGATAACTGTAGTTGTGTTGCCAGCCACCAGACCTCATCCTGGATACCCACAGTACTCGTTCCCACTGGGCTTTCCCCAGGGGCAGTAGCCAGCTCAGCTTTGCTACAGGACAAGCCAGAGCATTTCAGAGCTAAGAGCTCTGAAGTGGCCCACGAGTAATAATGAACACGAAGTGGTGGGCAAGCAAAATNCCCACTGGGCTTTCCCCAGGGGCAGTAGCCAGCTCAGCTTTGCTACAGGACAAGCCAGAGCATTTCAGAGCTAAGAGCTCTGAAGTGGCCCACGAGTAATAATGAACACGAAGTGGTGGGCAAGCAAAATAATTTCTCACTCCTCTGGAGGCACAAGTCTGAGATTTGTGTAAGGTGAGGTGAGGTTAAGTCGCTCAGTTGTGTCCGACTCTTTGCAAACCCATGGACTGTAACCTACTAGGCTTCTCTGTCCGTGGGATTCTCCAGGCAAGAATACTGGAGTATTGCCATTTCCTTCTCCANGTGAGAAAATTATTTTGATATAAGGTGACAGAAAATATAAGGTAACTGTCTTAAGCAACACAAGGGATTGACTCATGATATTGACAAGTCTTAGATAAGAGCTATATTCAGACACCAGGGTTGCAGCAGGAGCTTCATTGATGTCTGCAGGATTCATTTTCTTCTATTTTTTGGTTCTATTCTTTTGTGCTTCTTCATTTTCAGGCCTTATATAGTGGAGACATCCTTGACAGCAAGTACAAAGTGATATCTGACTCTTTGCTACTCTTCGCAAGTAGTGCACGAAGCTCCTCTGTCCATGGAAATTCTCCAGGCAAGAATACTGGAGTAGGTTGCCATGCCCTCCTCCAGGGGATCTTCCCCACCCAGGGATCCAACGGGCATCTCTTCTGTATCTTGGGTTGGCAAATGGGTTCTTTACTACTAGCACTACCTGGGAAGCCCAATCAGTGGGCACAGAATGTTTTTTTCAGCTGGGTCTATGTCACATGTCCATCCTTGAACTAGGGTGGCAGACACTCCACCTACACATGGACAGAAATACAGAGGTAGTTCTACTACATGAATTTTCATAATTGTTTTCAAGTATCAAATCAAATATCAAACAAGGAGATTTTTTCACTAAATCACAATGAGATTTATTCCTCCAGAGTGATCACAAAATTCTAACTGAATCAAGTTCCAGATAGACATAACACCAAAAGACTAACAATCTAGATTCTCTGTATCNCAGTTTTTCCTGAGATGAGCCTGGAAGAAGCTAAGACGAACGCTGGGTTGAAAGAGGAAGAATTGTCCAAGGTTAGCAAGAACCCCTGGGTATTTACAATAAAGAATATGGAGATGGTTTGATTGGTGTCATTTTCCTATGGAGTTGGAACTTATCTAAGTGAATACCATGATTAGAGAAGAAATATTGCCCCCAAAATTGACTGGTATTGGGTGTCATCTCACTCAAGTCAAGAGGAATATTGAAACTGATACAAATAAATTTTGAAAAACTAAACTACGTGATGCTTCTTTCAACTCAGCATTGTAAAATACATTCATCCTTTTGTATTTATTATGTCATTCAATACTCACAACTCTGAATCCGTAAATATTACATTCCTTATTTTAAGACAAGAGGAATCAAAGGCACAGAGAAGTAAATGTATATTTAGCATAATGTGGACTAGCATAAAAGAAGGAGCCAGGGATTAGGAACACTCTTTTATTGTGAGAAAATTATTTTGATATAAGGTGACAGAAAATATAAGGTAACTGTCTTAAGCAACACAAGGGATTGACTCATGATATTGACAAGTCTTAGATAAGAGCTATATTCAGACACCAGGGTTGCAGCAGGAGCTTCATTGATGTCTGCAAGATTCATTTTCTTCTATTTTTTGGTTCTATTCTTTTGTGCTTCATTTTCAGGCCTTATATAGTGGAGACATCCTTGACAGCAAGTACAAAGTGATATCTGACTCTTTGCTACTCTTCGCAAGTAGTGCACGAAGCTCCTCTGTCCATGGAAATTCTCCAGGCAAGAATACTGGAGTAGGTTGCCATGCCCTCCTCCAGGGGATCTTCCCCACCCAGGGATCCAACGGGCATCTCTTCTGTATCTTGGGTTGGCAAATGGGTTCTTTACTACTAGCACTACCTGGGAAGCCCAATCAGTGGGCACAGAATGTTTTTTTCAGCTGGGTCTATGTCACATGTCCATCCTTGAACTAGGGTGGCAGACACTCCACCTACACATGGACAGAAATACAGAGGTAGTTCTACTACATGAATTTTCATAATTGTTTTCAAGTATCAAATCAAATATCAAACAAGGAGATTTTTTCACTAAATCACAATGAGATTTATTCCTCCAGAGTGATCACAAAATTCTAACTGAATCAAGTTCCAGATAGACATAACACCAAAAGACTAACAATCTAGATTCTCTGTATCTCTCACCTAACCAAAACTGATCTCTATTCTCCATGAACCTGTAGACAGAGATTGCCAAATATTCATATTATAAAGCTAACTTCTAATCATTGCTGAATGAGAATTGAGAATAATTTTCCTGGTGGCTCAGATGGTAAAGAATCTGCATGCAATGCAGGAGACCCAGGATCAATCCCTGGGAAGATCCCCTGGAGAAAAAATAGCTACCTACCCCCTTCAGTATTCATGCTTGGGAAATCCCATGGACAGATGACCCTGGCAGGCTACAGTCCATGGGGTTGAAAAGAGTTGGACACAATTGAAGGACTAAAACACTTTTTTCCCCCCATCTATAAACTGCTAATAGGAAGAAAAACCAAAATTAGTAGAGAGGGAAAATCTAGAGGAATAGTTTGAGAAAAATTAAAGGTCTGCTATTCATGTTAACTTACGCAAGTCAAAGAGACATGTGTCTGAACTCAGTCTGTCCACGAGGGACATATTTTTGACAATCCAGTTAACCTGACTCTGTCAGAAGAATCTGTGTATCAGGAAATGACTTCAAAAACTGTTAAAGAGAGTATGCATTCAGTTGCTTAATCAGTCTAACTCTTTGAGGCCCCATGGACTGTAGACCACCAGGGTCCTCTGCCCATGAAATTTTCCAGACAAGAATACTGGAGTGGGGTGTCATTTCCTCCTCCATGGGATCGTCCTGACCCAGGGATCCAACCCACTTCTCTTGAGTCTCGCACACTGGCAAGTGGATTCTTTACCACTAGCACCACCTAGGAAGGTGGTCATAATCATGACCCTCAAGCAGATGCACAATGAGCTGCGAAGGTTTCATTTAACCCAGTAATTAATGAGGAAACCAATAAATGTGTCAAGCGATTCAAAGGAGAATCCAAAACAATACAGTCACAGGCAAAGGAGAACTACTGAAATAAAAATGTATAGACACGTGCAAAATAAGTCTATCTGTAGGGTAGTGACCCATTGCACTCATAACATACGGTTAATTTACATATCTATGGACAAGTAACATTTGCATTATTATTGATTTTAAACATTTTACAGAAGCTGTAAAATAGCTCAAAACTACAAAAAGTTGAAATACCATAAAAGAGATTTTCTATTCCTGGGTAAGTACTCTTGTTTGGCTTTCTTTTTGGTCATTTCAGAGTATTTCACAATATCCCATGACACAATTTGCTCCAACAGGCATTCCAAGAGGACCAGGGACTCCATTACATTGAGAACCAAAGAAAAGATTTCTCTCAATCTCCAAGTCTCATACATTTTTTACTGAGACAGCTTTCCTAGTTTTTATTGAATCTCCCCTCCCTATAACTGAACTACTTTCCATGGAGATTAGGCCAAAATAGTATCAGTCTACTGTAATGTACTCAAAATCATCTCTCCTCATCACAATATAAGCATCTAAATAACATGCATCTTTATATATTGCTTAATAGTTTCTTGCATCTATGAATTTATTTATAGAAGTACTTTCATTTCCACTGTAAATTCCATTTACATTATACAGGGACTGTATGAAACTTATTCCATTCTTTTTCTCATTGAAATTTCATTAATGAAAAACACTCTCACTTAACATTACCATTATGAGCTCTGGTACACTTGACTTCTATGGGCATACAATTAACAACTCAGGGTATCTTTTCAAGTCTGATTTGTTGAAACACATAAGGTCATCTTCTGTGACGCATCTTGGGCTTCCCTGGTAACTCAACTGATAAAGAATCCACCTGTAATGCAGGTAATTTGAATCCCTGGTTTGATTCCTGAGTCATAAAGATCCCCTGGAGAAGGGATAGGCTACCTATTCCAGTATTCCTGGGTTTCACTGGTGGCTCAGATGGTTTAAAAAAATCCTCCTGCAATGCAGGAGACCTGGGTTTGATCCCTGGGTTGGGGAGATCCCCTGGAGGAGGGTATGGCAACCCAGTCCAATATAATATTCTTGCCTGGAGAATTCCCATGGACAGAGGAGCCTGTGGCTATGGCATCACAAAAAGTCAGACATGACTGAGCAACTAAGCACAGCCCATGACATAACTCACTTTTTTATTTTTTTAAAACTACACTGAATCTCTTGAACAGCAACTGTAAAAATGTTTTATATTGACAAGAAGCTTCCCAGGTGGCTCAGTTATAAAGAATGCACCTGCCACTGCAGGAGCCAAGAGATGTGGGGTCATCCCTGGTCAGGAAGATCCTCTGGAGGACATAACGGCAAACCACTTCAGTATTCTTGCCTGGAAAAATCCCATGGACAGAGGAGCCTAGAAGGCTACAGTCCATGGGATCACAAAAGACTCAGTCAGACACAGTTGAGTGACTGAGTATGCTCACACAAATGATGATACCTGGTCCCCATGCTGGAAGAGTATTTAGTTACAGCAGTCTAAAAGAATTAGATTCTTCAAGACATGAGATCTATTTCAAAGGCTGATCATGACAGTTGTCATACTTTTTACTTCAACTCGGAATTTCTTATTCATAACAATGTCCTTTTTAAGGACAGCCTTGCCACTGAAAGAGATAAGAGATTTTGTCATTTTTCTCTTTAACACATTCAACAAGTTCCCTGAAGCAATGAAGTCTTTCAATAACACTGTTTGCATTTCTTTCAATTTACATAATTTTATAGCTATTGAGATGCTGAACATTATGAAGAAAAAATAATAGGTCTTATTTAATAAATTATTTAAAAAGTCAATAAAATTTTTTTTATCTTTTGTTCTGAATTAAAATATGATTTCAGCACTTCAAACAAACTGAGAATTCTTTCAGGTCTGTTTGTTAAAGAGACCAGTGGTTTTTGAATGTGAAAGAATTATAACATGTTGAACTCCAAGTGTTTTATAGATGTCTCATCAAATTTTAAAGAAAAAGCTCATCTTATGCAAGTTGTCTGATAAAACTTGCTACCTAGCTCATTTCATAGGGTAAAGCACCATTAATTTTGAAAGTACATAAAGGCAAAGCCAAAAAATCACTTATAAACATAGATTGTTGTTGTTGTTTACTCCCTAAGTCATGTGCGAATCTTTGTGACCGCATGGACTGTAGCTTGCCAGGCCCCTCTGTCCATGGGATTTTCCATGCAAGAATACTGGAGTGGGTGTCCTTTTCCTTCTCCAGGGGATCTTCCTGACTGAGGGATTGAACCCTTATCTCCTACACTGCCAGATAGATTCTTTACCACTGAACTACCAAGGAAGGCCCATAAACATAGGTGTAAGTATGCACAAAAAAAATTAGATAAGGAAATCAATCAAGGCATTTAAAAAACCATATTTTATTATTAGAGTATATGCCAGGAATGCAAGAATCTTTCAACATAAGCAAAGCTTGAAAATAAACACTCCAAGGGATTATGTTCGCATATGTAGTTAATTTTTCCATGGCTCTTATCATAAGATGGGGTATGACTACTCTCAAAGAACATCAGAATTTTGCAAAACATTTTGAATTAAACTCTACTGTGAGAACATGTGACATCATAATTCAGTGGTTAAATGACCACTGAGAACATTGCTGCAAAAGTTGGCCAGTTTGGAACTGTAAGACTAACACTATGAAATAACTGATAGTTGATAATAGGTACAAGCATTAGTGATATTTTTGAAATACCTACAATAGTTATAATGTGTAGAAAAATATTCATGATTTCTGTTGACACCGATACCACAGGTAAATTTCAGTGCCAACTGTTTTTGCCTATATTCATAGTGAAAGAAGATGCTAAATTTCTCATAAGAAAATTAATCTCGCAGGTTAGTAAAAATAAATATTTTATTTTTTTCTTACTACTATGACTAATACTAAGACGCTTCAGTCATGTCCAACTCTTTGTGACCCCATAGACTCCAGTCCACTAAGCACATCTGTCCATGGGATTCTCCAGGCAAGATTACTGCAGTGGGTAAGCATTTTCTTCTTCATGGGATCTTCCCAACTCAGGGAATCCATGTTTCCTGTATTGGCAGGCAGATGCTTTACCACTGAGCCACCAGGGAAGCCCCATGATGTATATTACCAAGGTGCTAGACTGTTGAGTCTGTCGTAGAGGCCTTTCACATTTCACCAGCTGCAAAAGATGTTCACTCAATAAATTACTCTAAACTTTGGTAGTGTCACTTGGCAGTTTTCCTAATTGAAGACTAATTTAAAAAATAATTTCATTGTAACCATCACTTAAGCTGTATGTCTAAGGCAATGTGATTTGTTAGGGGAAAACAATAATAGTGATAATTATAGCAAAATCAGACCGTACACCAATCTTAACAGCACACAAATGACATGCCTCTCTAGTTAAAACACCTGAGCTTGTATACAACTCTCTCATTATGTAATCTCCAAAGACCAAACAGAAATAGTGATGTTTTTAATTATCCTGGTTGCAATCCACAATAAATAAAAAATGTGCCTCAGAAGGGCATGCAGAATTTGTGATTTTTTAAAAGCCGTATAGAATATCAATTTTATATTCAGACAGTAGTAGTTTTTCCAGGAAAAAATAACAAAATAAAAAATGTGCAATCTTTGGAGATCCTGGAAAATATTGACTTTCTTTTATATAATTAATTTTCATATAATGCAAGTTAAAATGCAAAAGCAAAGAAAAACTATATGTATTATACATGCATGTGTGAATGCATGCTAAGTCAGTTCAGTCATGTCCCATTCTATGTGACCCCATGGACTCTAACTGGCCAGGCTCTTCTGTTCATGGGATTCTCCAGGCAAGAACACTGGAATGAGTTGCCATGCCTTCCTCCACCAGGGGATCTTCCCATTAAGGATAGAAACCGCATCTCCTGTGGCTCCTGTGATGGCAAATGGGTTCTTTACTACTAGTGCCACCTGGGAAGCCAGTTTTGAAGGTATCAGTTCAGTTAAGTTCAGTNTGTGAATGCATGCTAAGTCAGTTCAGTCATGTCCCATTCTATGTGACCCCATGGACTCTAACTGGCCAGGCTCTTCTGTTCGTGGGATTCTCCAGGCAAGAACACTGGAATGAGTTGCCATGCCTTCCTCCACCAGGGGGTCTTCCCATTAAGGATAGAAACCGCATCTCCTGTGGCTCCTGCGATGGCAAATGGGTTCTTTACTACTAGTGCCACCTGGGAAGCCGGTTTTGAAGGTATCAGTTCAGTTAAGTTCAGTTGCTCAGTGATATCCAACTCTTTGCAACCCCATGGAATGCAGCACACGAGGCTTCCCTGTCCATCACCAGTTGCCAGACCTTGTTCAAACTCATATCCATTGAGTCAGTGCTGCCATCCAACCATCTCATTCTCTGTCGTCCCCTTCTCCTTCTACCTTCAATCTTTCCCAGCATCAGGCACTTTTCCAATAAGTCAGTTCTTCACATCAGGTGGCCAAAGTATTGGAGCTTCAACATCACTCTTTCCAATGAATATTCAGGACTGATTTTCTTTAAGTTTGAATGGTTTCATCTCCTTTCAGTCCAAGGGACTCTCAAGAGTCTTCTCTAGCACCACAGTTCAAAAGCATCAATTCTTCAGTTATCAGCTTTCTTTGTGGTCCAACTCTCACATCTATACATGACTATTGGAAAAACCATAGCTTTGACTAGATGGATGCTTGCTGGCAAAGTAATGTCTCTGCTTTTTAATATGGTCTATAGGTTTGTCATAGTTTTTTTCCAAGGAGAAAGTGTCTTTTAATTTCATGGCTGCCGTTACCATCTGCAGTGATTTTGGAGCCCAAGAAAATAAAGTCTCTTACATTTCCATTGTTTCCCTATCTACTTGCCATGATGTGATGGGACTGGGTGGAGAAGACAATGGCACTCTACTCCAGTACTCTTGCCTGGAAAATCCCATGGGCAGAGGAGCCAGGTAGGCTGCAGTCCATGGGATCGCTAAGAGTTGGACACGACTGAACGACTTCACTTTCATGCATTGGAGAAGGAAATGGCAACCCACTCCAGTGTTCTTGCCTGGAGAATCCCAGGGATGGCAGAGCCTGGAGGGCTGCCGTCTGTGGGGTCGCAGACAGAGTCAAACATGATTGAAGTGACTTAGCAGCATCAGCAGCAATGGGACTGGATGCCATCATCTTCATTTTTTGAATGTTGAGTTTTAAACCAACTTTTTCACTCTCCTCTTTCACTTTCATCAAGAGGCTCTTTAGTTCTTCTTCACTTTCTGTCATAAGGTTGGTGTCATCTGCATATCTGAGGTTACTCGTATTTCTCCCAGCAATCTTGATTTTAGCCTGTCCCTCATCTAGCCCAGAATTTCACATGATATACTCTGCATATAAGTTAAACAAACAGGGTGACAATATACAGCCTTGACGTACTCCTTTGCCAATTTGGAACCAGTTCATTTTTCCACGTCCAGTTCTAACTGCTGCTTCTTGACCTGCATATATTTTTCTTAGGAGGCAGGTAAAGCGATCTGGTATTCCATGTCTGTAAGAATTTTCCACAGTTTTTTTTGTGATCCACACAGTCAAAGGCTTTGACGTATTCAATAAAGCAGAAATAGATTTTTTTTATTTTGAATTCTCTTGCTTTTTCAATGATTCAACGGATGTTGGCAATTTGATCTCTGGTTCCTCTGCCTTTTCTAAAACAAACTTGAATATTTGGAAAATTTCAGTCCACATACTGTTGAGGCCTCACTTGGGAGAATTTTGCACATTATTTTGGTAGCATGTGAGATGAGTACAATTGTGCAGTAGTTTGAACATTCTTTGGCATTACCTTTCTTTGGGATTGGAATAAAAATTGATGTTTTCCAGTTCTGTGGCCACTGCTGAGTTTTCCAAATTTCCTGGTATATTGAGTGCAACACCTTGAGAGCATCATCTTTTAGGATTTTAAATAACTCAGCTGGAATTCCATCGCCTCTACTAGTTTTTTTCATAGTGATGCTTCCTAATGCCCACTTGACTTCACATTCCAGGATGTTTGGCTCTAGGTGAGTGATCACACCATCATGTTTATGTGGGTCATTAAGATCTTTTTTGTATAGTTCTATGTATTCTTGTCATCTCTCCTTAATATCTTCTGCTTCTGTGAGGTTCATATTGTTTCTATCCTTTATTGTGCCCCTTGAAGGTCCAGCTGACACAATTTTCTGAGATGAACCATGGCAATGAGAGTAGTGTGGGATGCCTCCAGGAATTTTGACCTTGGTGATGGTGACTGGAAGAATGATTTTCTTCGGAAGGAAAGACTATAGAAGGAGAAGACTTAAAGGATAGGAAATTAAAGGCAATGAAAACTTATTTAGCACTTATACTATTAAAAGGTGGGTCTATACCTTTGCCCTTAAAACTTTGGGCTCTGCGATTGTTTTAATTCATGAATTATGTTGCATGTGATACTTTGCCAGTGTCTGGGACCATCCCCTAAGAGATCAGCAACTTTTTGCTTTGTTTCATGGAACACTTACTCTTGGGAATCTGAAGCTCCGTGTGAGAAGTATGACAAGTCTTGTCTTCTGCACAGGAAGAAAACCCAAGCCATGTGGACAGATCATGAAGGATGAAGCCACATGAACTATAATGGAGATGAAGACAGAAAGGAAAGGCAGAGAGACACAGAGAGAAAACCAGGTACAAAAGAGAGAAAGCCATTTTTGGGAATGGATTATTCAACCCCAGAAAACTCAGTTGATGGCATGTGGCTTAGAAATGAACCATCTATCTGATATCTTCCCAAACTCCTAACCCACAAGATCCTGAGGGAAATGAAATGACTATTTCAAGACATTAAATTTAGGAGTACTGGACCACACTGTAGTAGATAAACAAATCAGAATCAATAATTGTTTTATACAGGATAATTCTAAGATGCCCATAAATATTCATAGCTTCAACATATTCCAGCTTTGGGATATTTGATGAAATATTTTCTGAGGATTAAGTGAGATAATGTTTACAGAAAACCTAGTTTAGCTATTTTCTGTCATAAATTACNAAGACATTAAATTTAGGAGTAGTGCACCACACTGTAGTAGATAAACAAATCAGAATCAATAATTGTTTCATACATGATAATTCTAAGATGCCCATAAATATTCATAGCTTCAACATATTCCAGCTTTGAGATATTTGATGAAATATTTTCTGAGGATTAAGTGAGATAATGTTTACAGAAAGCCTAGTTTAGCTATTTTCTGTCATAAATTACTCAACCAATGCTGAATATCTTCCCTAGTAGTTCAGATGGTCAAGTATCTGCCTGCAATGTAAGAGTCAGTGGAAACATGGGTTTGATGCCTAGGTCCAGTATTCATGCCTGAAGAATTCCACGGCCAGAGGAGCCTGGCAGGCTACAGTCCATGGGTTCGCAGAGAGTCAGACACAACTAAGCTACTAACACAAACAATGTGAAATGGTTTCCAGTTTTTAAAGTCACCTGATAGCTAAAGGTCGGAGGAAATTAATTATGATATGAATCAGAATGCCCTACAAATTTTATGGCAACCAAATCACGCCAAGAGGTAGAGGGAAAAAGCAGAAATGAAATAATAAATACATACATTAGTATCATCCTATTTTATAGCGGGTAGTTGGCAAAGATTCTTTAAATGTGATATTTCATTTTCAAAAACAAGTTTATATATTTTAAGTCTTAAAAGTTTACATCTAGAATAACCTGAAATAATGTTCCTAAAATAAGAAAGGAAAAGTGGCCCAAATTGGTGTTCTATTGAAAGCATGATAATGTGTTCCTCTTACAGCAGAAAATCATGTTTGTAGCTGCTGCTGCTAAGTCACTTCAGTCGTGTCTGACTCTGAGCGACCCCATAGATGGCAGCCCTCCAGGCTCTGCCATCCCTGGGATTCTCCAGGCAAGAACACTGGAGTGGGTTGCCATTTCCTTCTTCAATGAATGAAAATGAAAAGTGAAAGTAAAGTCACTCAGTCAGGTCTGACTCAGGGACCCCATGGACTGCAGCCTATCAGGCTCCTCTGCCCATGGGATTTTCCAGGCAAGAGTACCGGAGTGGGGTGCCATTGCCTCTCCATATGTTTGTAGCAGTTTTCTACAAAGAATTATGCACTAATGTGTGTGTTGGAGGAGGGTGTATGTATAAGGGAAAACAATATCGATTATATAATCCATTCATGAAGATAATATTGTATATACATTTCATATGCCAGAAATAATCTTTTAGACTATGCAATAAATTTTGGATTATAGGGAAAGGAAAAACTTCTCATTTTTATTCTCACAATTTTGCATTTTCAAATGAAGATTTTACAATTACAGTGAAAGCAAATTTCCAATTATGACTTAACACATTTTTAAAACATATGCCAACTCTCATCCAATTAAAAAAATTAAAATGTCCTTTCACTTAAAATTTGAATTATCTATATAGTCATTAATTTGCTTTTTAAACTAATCCCCTTTGTGATAAATAGAAGCTGTCATTCTTCTGTGACTCTAAGTCCAGTTTATCCAAAGTTATTTTGTCAGCATAAGATAACTTCTTGCTCGGGGCTACTGCACTGGGATGACCCAGAAGGATGGTACAGGGAGGGAGGTGGGAGGAGGGTTTAGGGTGGGGAACACGTATACACCCGTGGTGGATGCATGTTGATGTATGGCAAAACCAACACAATATTGTAAAGTAATTAGCCTCCAATTAAAATAAATAAATTTATATTTTTAAAAAAACTCTTCTCAGTTAAAAAAAAATAAAGAATATGCTATACTTCAGAATTCTATTCTTAAACATTTTGAGTAGATTGGACATCTGAAATCTGTCAGAACTAGAGAATCAGAGAGCTGTGGTTACCATCTTCATTTTCTCCTTTCCCTTCTAATTCGACTCAGAAACTGACCTTTTGACCACAACTGCCCCCTTAGCCATGAGCAACACATTATCAATCATACTTTTAAAAAAGAGAAAGCTTTCTACAGGCTGCACAACTTTACCAAAACCAAGTTGATACTAGTATAATGAAACAGAGAACTATTTTGATCATTCACATCATGTGGGTTCCAAAGCACATTCATACTTTTCTCTAAAATATGTAAATAACTGCATCAGAAGTGATATTGTCGCTTAAAATGCCTGCAATTGCCACACATTCTCTGACTCTTCTGCAAATAGAAGCTGTTCTGTCTCACCCCATATCTTAGTTCTAGATAAGCATTAACCTCATGTGATAGTGTTCATTTCACCTTATGCAAAACCTCTCTTTCATAATAACATTATTCATTTACTTCTGTTATAACTATTATTACCGATTATTTGGTTTATGTTTTCTAAACAGAAGGGACTAGAAGCAAACAAAGAGGCCCAGTAGATGAATCTGCAGTCTTTATGGTGATATCCTGAGGGAAGAATCTTTCAATAGTCCTTTTGTGGAACTGTCAGAATTGTTTTTCAAAGAACTAAGCCACAGAGAATCCTGTCACTAGCTCAGAGCTTAAATATATTTTATGAAGAAAAATAGATTTAAGCAAAAGAAGGCTAAGGAATTTTATTACACTGAAAAAGAAAGTATAGTTTAAGAAACGAGCTCAATATCATAGAGGTTTTATTAAAATTCCATCAAGTGCCCATTTTCTCATTCTGCTTTGCCTCCTTCACCTTTGAAGCACATGCATTATGGCCTACTGTATATAAAATGTATTTCAAGCATCAGAGGCCTTGGGAAACTTTTTCAGTCTACATGCCTGAGACATTCTAATTCATCACCATGCAAGAAAGTATGACACATTGAGTGCATCCCTTCCCTGGGGACTGTGTTGTGACGACGACAAGGTAGAGACACTGACCTGAAAGGTCATTTCTATCTCTTGCTTTTATGCTAAACATTGAGAATTGGTTGTGCTTGCATTCTTAGGATTATAGGGCATTTTAAAAGGTAGACCTGCAGTCATTTGGCATAGAAAACGTAATAACTGGCAACTTAATATATAATAGAGTAAAATAGGAAAGCTGTATGACATTCTGATAATAGATATGATCTGCCTCAAGAATACTGCAGCATGAGAGAGTTTGCATGACTTGAACCCTCATGTTCAATTGTTGTATAAGTCAGGAAACCTGAGTACCAGGAAGGAAAAATAACCAGAGCGACAGTTTGAATGGCTCTCATAATTCCTGCCATTTCAAAACAAACCACAGAAGAATCCCCACAAACTTAGTCGTTTGAGAGCTCTGAAGGGAGCTATCAATGGATGTTCTGACAAGGGAAAAGAATTGCATGTAGAATCACAGAGCAATCACAGGCATTACTAACTTGAAACAGAAAAATTGAGCCCAGCTGCTTTGTACTGATCACTGGGGAAAGATCTGGGTTTCAATTCTTGGCAAATATCATCACAGTGTGATACATGTTTCTATGCCTGGTAATTAAAAACCAACACATCCCAAGCAGTTGCACAGAGGCTGAGGTCAAAAGACCATGTTAGGACAGCTGAACTAGCTCAGCTGCATTTCCAGAGGACAGTTGCTCTGCATAATTAAACTTTCAATGATGGAATTCAGAGAGGAACCACCCACAGCTCCTAAGTCCCATTCTGATACAGTCAAAATTTCTTCTAATTGGATATTCTTGGAACACAGACAGAGTTTCAGCATGGGACCTGGAAGCCATCTTGGAAAGGAAGTTACACTGGAAAATCTTTTGTTTCTTTCTCTTTTGCATATCTTTTCCCCTCTCTCTTCTCTCATTCATTGCCAATCTTTACTTGTGAGTAAAACTTCAAACAAGCATTCATTACCACCCTTATTTCCACCAAGCACACACATCTTGTTACCTAATACCTCAACTCAATCCACAACTACACTTATATTGTATCTACCACATGTCACTGACTAATAATATGAATGGTGAGAAGGGCATGGTCCTTAAAATGGGACTGGGTACTCACAACGTGAGAGAAAAGTCTGCATAAAATTAAGATATTATACATTTGGTGTAAGCACATGTGTCAAGGTGCAAAAAGGGAAGAGGGTTCACAGATTTTGAAGATCAGAAAAGGCTTTCTGGTAGAAATAGTGTCAACTCTGAGACCAGAAATAAATGAGTTGAAATTATCTGGGTAGAGCAAGGGTGGATCGGGTCTCAAGAATTTGGAACAACATGGGCAAAATGCTGAAGGTGAGCAAGAATTATGTTCTAGCATTTCCCATGGTAAGACTTTTACCCAAATATCAGTGGATACTCTACCTTCACTCCTTTTAAAACACACCACTTCCCCCAATTTCATCCTTTGGTATGCTCTGTNCATCATGTGGGTTCCAAAGCACATTCATACTTTTCTCTAAAATATGTAAATAACTGCATCAGAAGTGATATTGTCGCTTAAAATGCCTGCAATTGCCACACATTCTCTGACTCTTCTGCAAATAGAAGCTGTTCTGTCTCACCCCATATCTTAGTTCTAGATAAGCATTAACCTCATGTCATAGTGTTCATTTCACCTTATGCAAAACCTCTCTTTCATAATAACATTATTCATTTACTTCTGTTATAACTATTATTACTGATTATTTGGTTTATGTTTTCTAAACAGAAGGGACTAGAAGCAAACAAAGAGGCCCAGTAGATGAATCTGCAGTCTTTATGGTGATATCCTGAGGGAAGAATCTTTCAATAGTCCTTTTGTGGAACTGTCAGAATTGTTTTTCAAAGAACTAAGCCACAGAGAATCCTGTCACTAGCTCAGAGCTTAAATATATTTTATGAAGAAAAATAGATTTAAGCAAAAGAAGGCTAAGGAATTTTATTACACTGAAAAAGAAAGTATAGTTTAAGAAACGAGCTCAATATCATAGAGGTTTTATTAAAATTCCATCAAGTGCCCATTTTCTCATTCTGCTTTGCCTCCTTCACCTTTGAAGCACATGCATTATGGCCTACTGTATATAAAATGTATTTCAAGCATCAGAGGCCTTGGGAAACTTTTTCAGTCTACATGCCTGAGACATTCTAATTCATCACCATGCAAGAAAGTATGACACATTGAGTGCATCCCTTCCCTGGGGACTGTGTTGTGACGACGACAAGGTAGAGACACTGACCTGAAAGGTCATTTCTATCTCTTGCTTTTATGCTAAACATTGAGAATTGGTTGTGCTTGCATTCTTAGGATTATAGGGCATTTTAAAAGGTAGACCTGCAGTCATTTGGCATAGAAAACGTAATAACTGGCAACTTAATATATAATAGAGTAAAATAGGAAAGCTGTATGACATTCTGATAATAGATATGATCTGCCTCAAGAATACTGCAGCATGAGAGAGTTTGCATGACTTGAACCCTCATGTTCAATTGTTGTATAAGTCAGGAAACCTGAGTACCAGGAAGGAAAAATAACCAGAGCGACAGTTTGAATGGCTCTCATAATTCCTGCCATTTCAAAACAAACCACAGAAGAATCCCCACAAACTTAGTCGTTTGAGAGCTCTGAAGGGAGCTATCAATGGATGTTCTGACAAGGGAAAAGAATTGCATGTAGAATCACAGAGCAATCACAGGCATTACTAACTTGAAACAGAAAAATTGAGCCCAGCTGCTTTGTACTGATCACTGGGGAAAGATCTGGGTTTCAATTCTTGGCAAATATCATCACAGTGTGATACATGTTTCTATGCCTGGTAATTAAAAACCAACACATTCCAAGCAGTTGCACAGAGGCTGAGGTCAAAAGACCATGTTAGGACAGCTGAACTAGCTCAGCTGCATTTCCAGAGGACAGTTGCTCTGCATAATTAAACTTTCAATGACGGAATTCAGAGAGGAACCACCCACACCTCCTAAGCCCCATTCTGATACAGTCAAAATTTCTTCTAATTGGATATTCTTGGAACACAGACAGAGTTTCAGCATGGGACCTGGAAGCCATCTTGGAAAGGAAGTTACACTGGAAAATCTTTTGTTTCTTTCTCTTTTGCATATCTTTTCCCCTCTCTCTTCTCTCATTCATTGCCAATCTTTACTTGTGAGTAAAACTTCAAACAAGCATTCATTACCACCCTTATTTCCACCAAGCACACACATCTTGTTACCTAATACCTCAACTCAATCCACAACTACACTTATATTGTATCTACCACATGTCACTGACTAATAATATGAATGGTGAGAAGGGCATGGTCCTTAAAATGGGACTGGGTACTCACAACGTGAGAGAAAAGTCTGCATAAAATTAAGATATTATACATTTGGTGTAAGCACATGTGTCAAGGTGCAAAAAGGGAAGAGGGCTCACAGATTTTGAAGATCAGAAAAGGCTTTCTGGTAGAAATAGTGTCAACTCTGAGACCAGAAATAAATGAGTTAAAATTATCTGGGTAGAGCAAGGGTGGATCGGGTCTCAAGAATTTGGAACAACATGGGCAAAATGCTGAAGGTGAGCAAGAATTATGTTCTAGCATTTCCCATGGTAAGACTTTTACCCAGATATCAGTGGATACTCTACCTTCACTCCTTTTAAAACACACCACTTCCCCCAATTTCATCCTTTGGTATGCTCTGTGTCCATTTCTGTCTAGACTATTTTTTTTTTAACTAAACAAAATAATTTTTATTAAAATGTGCTGCCCATTTATTAACACTGAGAAAGGTATGATCATACACCATGACCAAGTGGGCTTTATCCTAGGGATGCAAGGATTCTTCAATATCCACAAATATGGAATTTGTCTAGACTTTTTAAGGATTTCTCTTTCAGTTAGCCTTTCTCCTTC
Source organism: Raphicerus campestris (assembly GCA_006410735.1). NCBI lineage: Eukaryota > Metazoa > Chordata > Mammalia > Artiodactyla > Bovidae > Raphicerus > Raphicerus campestris. The sequence goes on along the minus strand of SJYW01057504.1, from coordinate 287,439 downwards.
TGTCCCTCCCATTTAATCCATTACACGTACATTATATTAAATGATTTTTAAAAAAAAATAAGGAAAAAACTTTTGACTCCATGCTAAGGAGTTTGGTGTTTTATCCAAAGCTACTGGACAAGTGATGAAGGGTACTAAAATGAAATGCAAAGATTGCCCCCTTGAAAGTACCATCCTGGCTTTTGTGCACACAATATATGGGAAGAGGCAAGTCAGGAAGCAAGGAGACCTGTCAGGAGGCTTTGCCAGCAGCCAGATCTGACAGTGGTAGCGGGGACATACACTAGATGGATGCAGACAGGTTGATGAAACTCACAAGAGAAAGCATGGCTGAATCAGATTATTTGCTCAGCCTGCAGATGCAGATGATACCATTCTAATGGCAGAAAGTGAAGAGGAAATAAAGAGCCTCTTGATGAGGGTGAATGAGGAGAGTGAAAACGCTGGCTTGAAACTCAACATAATAGAGCTAAGATCATGGCATCCAGTTCCATCACTTCATGGCAAATAAAAGGAGGAAGGTAGAAACAGAGATAGATTTTATTTTCTTAGGCTCCAATATCACTGTGGATGGTGACTACTGTCATGAAATTAAAAGACACTTGCTCCTTGGAAGGAAAGCTGTGACAAATCTAGACAGTGTATTAAAAATCAGAGACACTACTTGGCTGACAAAGGTCTATATAGTTAAAGCCATGGTTTCTCTAGTAGTCATGTATGGATGTGAGAGTTGGACCAGAAAGAAGGCTGACCACTGAAGAACTGATGTTTCAAACTGTGGTGCTGGAGAAGATTCTTGAGAATCCCCTGGACAGCAAGGAGATCAAACTACTCAATCCTAAAGAAAATCAACCCTAAAGTTTCATCGGAAGGACTGAGACTGAAGCTGAAACTCCAATACTTTTGCCAACTGATGTGAAGAGTTGATTTATTTGAAAGGACCCTGATGCTGAGAAAGATTGAAGGTGATAGGAGGAGAGGGTGGCAAAGGATGAGATGGCTAGATGGCATCACTGACTCAATGAACGTAAATTTGAGCAAACTCTGAGAGATAGTGGAGGACAGGGAAGCCTGGCCTGCTATAGTCTACGGGATCATAAAAAGTCAGATGTGACTTAACAACTGAACAACAAGCATAAAAATCACAAATAAAAGCATAAATCAGTTCAATAACTACTGATTTATTAGTTTATTTTTCTTCATATGAATAACATATGATAACACCTAGTATCTATTTATTCATAATAAAAATTGCCTGTATCTCATATACCTCTTTGCTCCCTCTTTAACAAAAATCATATTCTGTATCCTAAGTTCAATTCAATGTGCATAATGTGCCTCACCTGCCACTGAGGTACAATGAGAAAAAACTAAGTAGCATTAGTTCAGTTCAGTCGCTCAGTTGTGTCTGACTCTTTGCAACCCATGGGCTGCAGCATGCCAGGCTGCGCTGTCCATCGCCAGTTCNTGTATCTCATATACCTCTTTGCTCCCTCTTTAACAAAAATCATATTCTGTATCCTAAGTTCAATTCAATGTGCATAATGTGCCCCACCTGCCACTGAGGTACAATGAGAAAAAACTAAGTAGCATTAGTTCAGTTCAGTCGCTCAGTTGTCTGACTCTTTGCAACCCATGGCCTGCAGCATGCCAGGCTGCGCTGTCCATCGCCATTCCCAGCCCTTGCTCAAATTCATGTCCATCGAGTCAGTGATGCCATTCAACTATCACAGCCTCTGTTGTTCCCCTCTCCTTCTGCCTTCAATCTTTCCCAGCATCAGAATCTTTTCCAGTGAGTCAGTTCTTCACATCAGGTGACCAAAGTACTGGAGTTTCAGCTTCAGCATCAGTCCTTCCAATGAATATTCAGGATTGATTTCCTTTAGGATTGTCTGGTTTGATCTGCTTGCAGTCCAGGGGACTCACAAGAGTCTTCTTCAATGCCACAGTTCAAAACTATCAACTCTTCAGTGCTCCGCTTTCTTTATGGTCCAACTCTCACAACCATACATGACTACTGAAAAACCATAGCTTTGACTAGGCAGAACTTTGTCAGCAAAGTTATGTCTTTGCTTTTTAATACGCTATAGCCTGAGACTATTTTCTGGGAAATATTCAATGGTATGGAAGAGAAAGGGGCACAAAGTTTATGCTCCTGACAAATCTGAGGGTGCCTTTTTATAAAAGGGGGAGCTATCTACGAAGGCATTTTAAAATGTCCTCCTTATTTCCATAATTCACAGAGAACGTTAATTCAGCAGAAGGAACACAGCTCCCAAAGAGAATGAAAACATAGCTCACCAATATGATTGACACAACAAATGACTGGGAAGTTGTTCCTGGGAAGTTGTTCTGGAGTTAGCAAGACAGTAAAACAATCTGCAATTAGTAAAGAGAGTCCAGTGGCAAGAACCTGGTACAGCATTACAGAAATCTTGAGGCAAAGCAATGTAGGATATTCAAGATTATTTTAGAAACTAGAAAACCAAGTTTTATTTCAGACAAGAATTGTCTGCCTAACCAAAATGATTAAGCATCAGCACAAGCTATTTAAAGAGAGGAACAGGAGAGTGAGTCTTAAAAACCTAAACATTATATATAGCATTGCTTCTCAACATTTTTATCTTCCTTCTTTGTGATAAATTAAACATCTCAGCTCTCCTCCCCCATCACATCAAAATGTCTGGATATTCTAATAGTTTTAATGAAAAGATGCCAGTGACAAATTATTGTTTTGCCCCAATTTTGTGTCCCAATCAGACAAGAATGTCTATAAAGCTTTCAGTTCAGTTCAATCACTTAGTCATGTCAAACTCTTTGCGACACCATGGGCTGCAGAACACCAGGCTTTTCTGTCCATCACCAACTCCCAGAATTGCTCAAACTCATCTCCATAGAATCAGTGATGCCATCCAACCATCTTGTCCTCTGTCATCTCCTTCTCCTCCTGCCTTCAACCTTTCCCAGCATCAGGGTCTTTTCCAATAAGTCAGTTCTTCACATCAGGTGACCAAAGTATTGGTTTCTGCTTCAACATCAGTCCTTCCAATGAATATTTAGGACTGATTTCCTTTCGGATGGACTGGTTCGGTCTCCTTGTAATCCAAGGGACTCTCAAGAGTCTTCTCCAACATCACAGTTCAAAAGCATCAATTCTTCAGCACTGAGCTTTCTTTATGGTCCAACTCACATCCATACATAACTACTGGAAAAACCATAGCTTTGACTAGAACTTTTTTGGAAAAGTACTGTCTCTGCTTTTTAGTATTCTATCTAGGTTGGTCATAGGCATAAACAAGTCAAAACTATGTTGACTTGTCCTAATAAAGAAAACACATCTAGTGCACCATTTGCCATTGGAATCACTATGTGATATTTCATAAAATAGATGATAACCCATTGTTATTCTCCAATGTCCATATCTATTTACACAAACCAAATAAGTTATGAGAATAAGAATGTGGTAGGAATCATTGTCTTTGTATCCTCCAAGATCATGAGAGTGAAACTAATCTCTGCACATCTAGTGTGAGGGCACTATTAGTTTTGATTAACTAGTTTTCTAGGTAGATACAGATCCATTGGCTGCCACTAAACTTGTTCTACCACAATAGCTCTCACTCCACTCGTTAAAGAACCAATATGACAATTAACCTTTTTCTAAATGCTTACAATACCAGTTGTGTATATGACTGGTGATAGAAACAAGGTCCAATGCTGTAAAGAGCAATATTGCATAGGAACCTGGAATGTTAGGTCCNGTCCACTGAGTCAGTGTTGCCATCCAACCATCTCATCCTCTCAAAGATCAAGCCTGGATAAATCCTGGGAAAAAATTAATTCTGCTGCTCTCTATTATGAAGAGGAAAATCAAGGATTCTCTCTTACCTTCTGTTGAAAGGTTTCTAAGATTAACTTCTTTGTGGCTTGGTTTCAGTCTCTTCAGCATGGAGTACCTGGACGTAATAGCTATTTTACATTTTAACTAAGGGCCTCCTTAACCTTCTGTCTGGCATTTGGAGATCTGACTGTGACTCTGATAAAGGGCAAACACTAGGGGAAGTGAAGGGCAGTCTTGCCTTTGTCTGTATTTGTTGCAGCCTTTTAGGAAGAGAAGGGGGAAAGGGCTCTGATTAATTTTGTGCCTTCAAGTTTTCCCATGACATATTGGAGCGCTTCTCTTTTATGATTTCAGCTTTTCTCTGGTGCTTCCTTTACACACTCCTCCAACAGAAACCTAACCTTTCTGCTTTTATAGACTGATCCAGCTGAAAGTCAAAGCAGAGCTGGCAATCAAAGGCGAGGATGGCATTTGAAAGGAAGATCATACCAATGGGGTTCCCAGGACGAGTTCTCTGAAGCTCACAAAGGTCTCTTTTGAATCCAGCCTTTTTTGCATATCACTTGTTACTAAAATGCTAATACTGCTAGTGTTCGAATTGTACTCCAATTCTCCATGGGCTTTATGTTCACTGTTCTTCTCATTGTTCACAGACTGAATATGCAGCTCGTTGGACCAAGTCCTGGGCCTTTATCCTGATTTTACAGCCACTCCATCTCCTTCAGGGCCATTTCACTGATTGATGTGTATTACACAGCCAGAAGGTGATTACCCATCATGCCTCTTCCTGCTTAAACGTACTGGCAGTAAGATTAGATATTACAATGCCTGCGTTCTCCTTCCTCTGCAGAGATGCAGCTGCTAATTCATTACTTCTGGGGCTTTCAGATCCATGGGGAAGTTTTGGCTTGTTAGATTTTCTATTCACTTATCTTGTCTTCTCTCTGATTTAGCCCCCTTGCTGTTAGAAGCATGTGAGTATGAAGCCATAGTATTCAACACTATTTGTATTCGCTTCACATGCGAACCGTTCTAAGAGGCTGCAAGTCTCTTTTTTTGGAAGGGGTCAGGAGGTGGGGGCATTGGAATAGGATATAAATTAAAGTTGGAAGATGCTTATAGGAGGCCAAGATTTTCTTTCTTTCTTTTTTTTTTTTTTTCCATCCCTTGGAGGGAAAGGGCCTTTGATGATGACAGAGTTAAAAAGGAGAATGTCTTTGGGAGCTTAACAGTGTATCAGCTTTATGCTCCTGGAGTGGACATCACTGCCGTTGTCTGTACTCTACAGGGAAAACATATGAATGACCGAAAGTTTGAAGGAGATAAAGAGCCTCTGGTTCCTGCCTCCCTGGTGAAATTGAGGAGAGCACAGACTTGCCTGCTTTCTCACAAAGATTAAGCCTAAACAAGTTGTGGAAGGTAAGGCAAAGAGGGAGAAAAATGTCTGCTGCTAAGTCGCTTCAGTCATGTCTGATTCTGTGCGACTCCATGAACGGTGGCCCACCAGGCTCCCAGGTCCCTGGGATTCTTCAGGCNGCAAAGAGGGAGAAAAATGTCTGCTGCTAAGTCGCTTCAGTCATGTCTGATTCTGTGCGACTCCATGAACGGTGGCCCACCAGGCTCCCAGGTCCCTGGGATTCTTCAGGCACGAACACTGGAGTGGGTTGCCATTTCCTTCTCCAATGCATGAAAGTGAAAAGTGAAAGTGAAGTCGCTCAGTCATGTCTGACTCTTTGAGACCCCAGGGACTGCTACCCACCAGGCTCCTCCGTCCATGGGACTTTCCAGGCAAGAGTACTGGAGTGGGGTGCCATTGCCTTCTCCGAGAGAAAAAGTGAAGTGAAATGAAGTCGCTCAGTCCTGTCCGACTCTTTGCGACCCTGTGGACTGTAGCCTACCAGGCTTCTCTGTCCATGGGATTCTCTAGGCAAGAATACTGGAGTGGGTTACCATTTCCTTCTCCAAGAGATCTTCCCGACCCAGGGATCGAACCCAGGTCTCTGGCATCGGAGGCAGATACTTTACCCTCTGAGCCACCAGAGAAGAGAAATGTCTAGTAAATCCAATACAAGGACAAAAAAAACACATCCAAAAAAAGAAAAACATATATATATCAGGCTAGAAAATAACTCTGATTGAGACAAGAATAAAAATATTTTGTACCATTATGTGAATTATTAGCATATATAAGATTAAATAACGACACTCTTTTATTAAAAGAGTGTATCCACATGGGCAAAATATACTGTGTACCTAAAGAAACTAACAAGCAAAGTATAATGGGACAAACACAGGCCTCTAAGTCAGGAAACTGAAGGTTTGGGGGGTTTGGGGGTTTTTTGTTTGTTTGTTTTCCACTTATAAGTCCTGTGAGTCTCAGCAACCCACATATAAAATGGTGAGAATAATCTCTTTCCTGTGTTCTGGGAAAGAAAAAATGATAATTTATTCAAAACCTTTTTCTAAAATCCAACAAAACTCTATAAACTTTAAGTAATATCATTAGGAAATTAATCCTAGCCTTTGACAGACTTGACTCTTGCTACAAATTCCCCTCAATCTAATTGTCATCAATAATTTATCTTAATTCAATCTAGCTCAGCATTGGTGGTGTTAGTGGTAAAGAACCCTCCTGCCAGTGCAAGAGACATAAGAGACACCAGTTCAACCCCTGGGTCGTGAAAATCCCCTGGAGAAGGAAATGGCAACCCACTCCAGGTTTCTTGCCTGGAGAATCCCATGGACAGAGGAGCCTAGGGGCTACAGTCCATGGGATCACACAGAGGCAGACACAACTGAAGTGACACATTCATATGCATTCTTCAAACTGTGGATCTTGTAACTTCTGTCCTAATTCTTCCAGTCTATGGAAGTTGAGCACTAGAGAATAAATTTTGCTCATCACTGTGTTGCTGATCTTCTACCTGGGAATAAATCTCTTCTAGAATTTAATATACCAGTGCTGAGAATGACCTCTCACTTAATTCCCTAAAACAGTCCCTTTATCGAATGTGGACTTAGGCCAAATAATTACTGCATATTCTTTTGAAATGTAGAAAATCCAAGTTAGTTAGATCCCTGCTTCTAGCTGATGTAGGCTGACTTCTCAGCTTTTGCTAGATATAATCCAGGTTACACTCAAGAATTTGACACTGTAGTAAAGAAAATGTGCTTGGCGTGCTGAGCTTGTTCTATAAATCCTAATATTTAAATAGATTTTTCACCTCCAAAACTTCTTATCTGGGATATGCAATCAGGAAGAACTTCAGGGGAAAAACATTACAATTATTTAATTTTACCAATATGGAGATGGGGTACTCAAATACTGCAATGAAACATGAATAAAAATAGTAATTAGGTGACATGATGGGGTAATGGCTAACCCTACGTTGGTAATCATTCTGCAATATATAAGTATATCGAATCAATCCATTGCCCTTTAAACTTATACAGTGTCATTTACTGTTAGTTATGCCTCAGTAAAGCTGGGAAAAGACATAAATTTAAATTAAGAAAAAAAAAACCTTGGTTTTCATTGTTACTTGATCTCTGCACCAATTCAAATGAATTATGAGACCTGAGAAATACAAAGCAATGTATTGTTTGTAAAGAAACAAGGTCTGCAAATTCATTCTAATACTGATTAAAAGGGAAAGTCGCTCAGTCATGTCTGACTCTTTGTGACACTGTGGACTGTATAGTTCATGGAATTCTCCAGGCCAGAATACTGGAGTGGATTGCCTTTCCCTTCTCCAGGGGATCTTCCCAATCTAGGGATCAAACCCAGGTCTCCTGCATTGCAGGAGGATTCTTTACCAGCTGAGTCACCAGGGAACACTAATTGAAAAACCTGTTTTTCTAAAGATTACAATGATATTTACTGTTAAAAAAAAATTCATGAAAGTATTCAAACCACCATTTGGTAGCTTGTAGGATCACTTAGAATAATGTTTTTTTATTCTATTCTCTCCATTGTTCTAAAGATATGAACTGGAATTATTGCCGTTCCCTTCAAATGCAGATACAATTTTTTAAGAGAAAATCATTTTACTTTTATCAAGTTGTTTATGCTTAACACCGTTAAATCTTTTGAATTTAAGACAACATAGATGTGTATAAGAGACAGAATAATTACTGCATATTCTTTTGAAATGTAGAAAATCCAAGTTAGTTAGATCCCTGCTTCTAGCTGATGTAGGCTGACTTCTCAGCTTTTGCTAGATATAATCCAGGTTACACTCAAGAATTTGACACTGTAGTAAAGAAAATGTGCTTGGCGTGCTGAGCTTGTTCTATAAATCCTAATATTTAAATAGATTTTTCACCTCCAAAACTTCTTATCTGGGATATGCAATCAGGAAGAACTTCAGGGGAAAAACATTACAATTATTTAATTTTACCAATATGGAGATGGGGTACTCAAATACTGCAATGAAACATGAATAAAAATAGTAATTAGGTGACATGATGGGGTAATGGCTAACCCTACGTTGGTAATCATTCTGCAATATATAAGTATATCGAATCAATCCATTGCCCTTTAAACTTATACAGTGTCATTTACTGTTAGTTATGCCTCAGTAAAGCTGGAAAAAGACATAAATTTAAATTAAGAAAAAAAAACCCTTGGTTTTCATTGTTACTTGATCTCTGCACCAATTCAAATGAATTATGAGACCTGAGAAATACAAAGCAATGTATTGTTTGTAAAGAAACAAGGTCTGCAAATTCATTCTAATACTGATTAAAAGGGAAAGTCGCTCAGTCATGTCTGACTCTTTGTGACACTGTGGACTGTATAGTTCATGGAATTCTCCAGGCCAGAATACTGGAGTGGATTGCCTTTCCCTTCTCCAGGGGATCTTCCCAATCTAGGGATCAAACCCAGGTTTCCTGCATTGCAGGAGGATTCTTTACCAACTGAGTCACCAGGGAACACTAATTGAAAACCCTGTTTTTCTAAAGATTACAATGATATTTACTGTTAAAAAAAAATTCATGAAAGTATTCAAACCACCATTTGGTAGCTTGTAGGATCACTTAGAATAATGTTTTTTTATTCTATTCTCTCCATTGTTCTAAAGATATGAACTGGAATTATTGCCATTCCCTTCAAATGCAGATACAATTTTTTAAGAGAAAATCATTTTACTTTTATCAAGTTGTTTATGCTTAACACCATTAAATCTTTTGAATTTAAGACAACATTAACAATCAACCACTAACAGTTACATTGTGTTTGAACACTGATATAAGTACTAAATTCATTCATATTTCTGTTTTTATTTAAAATGCGTCTTTTGAGCCAAATAAAAATTATTTCAATTTTCTTCAGCATTTAAAGTGGGGAACACCTCTGACATTCTGGCCAACTCTGTAATTCAAATCATTTTTTTTTCCCATGTAAAAAAGCACCATTGTTGGGTTGAAACTTTGAGGGTTTCTTGGATGAAATCTGAAATGTGGAGGTCAAGGAGAGACCAAAGAAAGGGGTGGACCACTCCAAGTTGCTAAGTGGCAGGTTTAACAAGGAAATTTACAAACAAGTCTTATCTTGGGCTTCAGGAAATTAGATCTCTGCACCCATGAATCTTAAAAGTTTATATGCATAGAGATTTTAGACTGAGTTCAGACACATATACGATCCAGATGGTCTCAGCAACACCTTCCTCTCTCAAAGCTACACATCCTTGTAACAGCTTTAGCTGTGAGAATAATGGGCCAAGTATACATTCCAAAGACCAAGGAAGGCTTGAGGAGTTCCAAAGTGCGGATCTGGCTCATAGGTCAACCAACATACACATTCTCTTGATGGCCTCCTCCAACAATCATTTTCCATTTCTTTCTTTCATTTAAAAAAGATTATTGAAGTATAGTTGATTTACAATATCTCTCTTGTTTCACGTATGCAGCATAGTGACTCAAAGACAATACAAAAAAAAAAAAAATACAGGCCAATGTCTTTGGTGAACATAGATACAAAAATCCTGAACAAAATATTTTCAAACTGAATCATTTAACATTTTTTTTAACAGTACATCCTTGTAAGCTACCACAAATCCTCTTTGAAGAAGTGGAATCAAAATAAACTCTGTTCAAAATAAACTTCAAAAGGTTTAGTTAATCTGCTATTCACCAGAGAAAAAGTACAGCAGTAAGACACTGTTTCAAAGTAAATATGAGAAATTCATCAGTGAGATTGGGCTAGTTGTGTGCAGTAATAAACAACCCCCACATTTCAGTGGCTTAAGCACAGTCGTGGTTCCTTTCTTCATGTTTCATGTCTGTCATGGTTAACTGACACTCTGCTCATCTTAGATCCAAGCTAGAGAAGCAGCCGCTGTTGAACCATCAGAGTCATTCTGCAGAGGCAAGGCAGTACTGTTGAGAGCACTGGATTGAAATTAAAATATAAAACCCAAAGATGATATATAACATTCCCACTCTCAACTTATTGGTCAGAAGAGAATTTGTGGTTCTGTCAACCCAGAATAAGCCAGAGAACAAACCAACCTTGTGCCCAAAAACTAGAGGATAAAAATAGGTTCATAGTAAGGAACCCAGTCCATTCTGAAGGAGATCAGCCCTGGGATTTCTTTGGAAGGAATGATGCTAAAGCTGAAACTCCAGTACTTTGGCCACCTCATGCGAAGAGTTGACTCATTGGAAAAGACTCTGATGCTGGGAGGGATTGGGGGCAGGAGGAAAAGGGGACGACAGAGGATGAGATGGCTGGATGGCATCACTGACTCGATGGACGTGAGTCTGAGTGAACTCTGCGAGTTGGTGATGGACAGGGAGGCCTGGCTGCGATTCATAGGGTCACAAAGAGTCGGACACGACTGAGCGACTGAACTGAACTGAACTGAACTGAAGGAACCCCAAAGACCAGCACAATCTACCCTTTTGAAAAACAAATATTTGTTTCAATTTTCATTTCACCAGCATGATACACTTACAGCCTCCCTGAGTGAGAAAGCCTAAACACTGTGCATCCAGTAATGGCATGAAGCTCAAAGGCTTGGATCTGAGAGAGGACCAGTAAGATATGTATCAGGGCATGTACCCATCATTAAAATACATTCTCTCACCTTGAATTCCACCTTTCTATATTATATCCAGATTCTGCAGACCATATTTTCTTTCACCAGCTGACTCCTCATAGACTTTGAAGTCTGGGGTTCTGGAAAAGGATTGGAAAACTAGAAGAAGGGAAAAAAATGATGCTTGTTTGCTTTTTATTTCTATAAAATCACTCATGTAATATTGCTACAATGTCAGATATTCCAGTCACAGTGGTTGATAATAGCTGATATCTTTTCAACACAGTCCAGAGGGGCTTACTATACCTCCATAGAGAGAGTGGATGGGTTAAGTGCCACTCCATCACTGTCTGGGTGCCATCTCTAGCAGGCTCCTCCTCCCATCATCAGTTCATCAGTCAGCCAGCTGAATCCCAGCTCAGAACTGAGCTCTGTGATAGTTATAACTTTTCCTTTCAATTTCCTTTCAGTTTCTGGACATAGATCAGTTCAGTTCAGTTCAGTCACTCAGTTGTGTCCGGTCTTTGTGACCCCATTGACTCCAGCCCATCACCAACTCCCGGAGCTTGCTCAAATTCATGTCCTTTGAGTCAGTGATGTCCTCCAGCCATCTCATCCTCTGTCGTTCCCTTCTCATCCAGCCCCGAATCTTTCCCAGCATCAGGGTCTTTTTCAATGAGTCAGTTCTTCCCATCAGGTGGCCAAAGTATTGGAGTTTTAACATCAGTCCTTCCAATGAATATTCAGGACTGATTTCTTGTAGGATTGAATGATTTGATCTCCTTGCAGCCCAAGGGACTCTCAAGACTCTTCTCCAACACCACAGTTGAAAAGCATCAGTTCTTCAGTGTTCAGCTTTCTTTATAGTCCAATTCTCACATCCATACATGACTACTAGAAAAACCATATCCTTGACTATATGGACCTGTTTCAGCAAAGCAATGTCTCTACATCTTAATATGCTCTATAAATTTGTCATAGCTTTTCTACCAAGGAGCAAGCGTCTTTTAATTTCATGGCTACAGTCACCATCTGCCGTGATTTTAGAGCCCAAGGAAATAAACTCTCTCACTGTTTCCATTGATTCCCCATCTATTTTCCATGAAGTGATGGCACAAGATGCCATGATGTTCATTTTTTTATTTTATTTTTTAAAATATAAATTTATTTATTTTAATTGGAGGTTAATTAATTTACAAAATTGTCTTGGTTTTGCCATATGAATGTTGAGTTTTAAACCAGTTTTTTCGCTCTCCTCTTTCACTTTCATCAAGAGGCTCTTCAGTTCCTCTTTGCTTTCTGCCATAAGGGTGGTGTCATTTGCATACTTGAGGTTAATAATATTTCTCCCAGCAATCTTGATTCCATCTTGTGCTTCATCCAGCCTAGCATTTCACATGATGTACTCTGCATATAAGTTAAATAAACAGGGTGACAATATATAGCTTTTTAAAATATATCCTTTTCCAATTTGGAATCAGTCTGTTGTTTCATGTCTGGTTCTAACTATTGCTTCTTAAACTGAATACAGATTTCTCAGGAGGCAGGTAAGGTGGTCTGGTATTCCTTTCTTTTGAAGAATTTTCCACAGTTTGTTGTGATCCACAGTCAATGGCTTTGGTGTAGTCAATAAAGCATACTTACTTACTACCTCAGAGTGTTGATGAAAAGTATAGCCTTGGCTTACCCATGGCAGTGATTTCAGGAGTCCCTGAAGTCATTGGTCATGAAGCCCACTGTTGATCTGAGTAGCATATCCTCACGGATACCACACTCTTTTGTAATGGAACACCTTCTTAGATCCTTTCCTCTCATATAAATGTGAAAGTTCAAGGTTGTCCAGTGTTCAAAACTGCACAATGTAAGCCAAGGTCTTGTTTTATTTCTGTTTGTTTATTGTTTGTTTAACTGNCAAGAAGTCATAGAAACAGCATTACAATCTATTCTTTAAAAATCACCAAAGGCTGCACGGTTCATCTTAGACACTTCAATGCCTCCCAGGATTGAAAGATTCATTCCAAGGTGGATGAAATGACATTTTGAAAGCAGACTCATTCAGTCCTGGGGGTCAGGTGACAGTGTTCCCGGGAAGCCAGAGGCTGTAGACCTAAAATACTGCTCACTGGCTCCTGTCAGATCTGATCAGTTTTTTCATAAAACGGTGAGGAACCTACCTCATCTCTCTGGCCATGCTCCCCACTTGAACATCACTCAGTTCTCTAGTTAAGAAGTATTTTATTGTTAGATTATACTAATATTCCTGATTTTTCAGTGCCTAATGCTGATTCCTGATATATAGCTTCCAGATTAAGAAGTTTCAAAAGAGAACGACTCTTAGCATGCAAATTATAATTATCTAGACATGAATCCACTCTTGCCTGCAAAATCCCATGGACGGAGGAGCCTGGTAGGCTTTGGTCCATGGGGTTGCGAAGAGTTGGACATGACTGAGGGACTTCACTTTCACTTTTCACTTTCATGCATTGGAGAAGGAAATGGCAACTCACTCCAGTGTTCTTGCCTGGAGAATCCCAGGGACGGGGCAGCCTGGTGGGCTGCCGTCTCTGTGGTCGCACAGAGTTGGACATGACTGAAGTGACTTAGCAGCAGCAGCAGACATGAATCCAACTCATTATAGTAAGTTACAGTAATTTATTTTGCAGAAATTTAACAATCATAGCATCACTGAGTCTAGGTCATCATTTATTACANGGGCTGCCGTCTCTGTGGTCGCACAGAGTTGGACATGACTGAAGTGACTTAGCAGCAGCAGCAGACATGAATCCAACTCATTATAGTAAGTTACAGTAATTTATTTTGCAGAAATTTAACAATCATAGCATCACTGAGTCTAGGTCATCATTTATTACAATACAAAGTCAATAATGTTAGAGTTTAAGGGATCAGCAACAAACAGATTAAAATTTTACTGTATTAATTAAACAAGTGGAAAATAAGTAGATTAGATGAAGTAAAATTATAGAAATATAAGTGATAAAGGAAGGGCTTATGCAGTTGAAATCTCATTTGTTTAAGTGGTTGGTTTAAGCAGGACAATCTCATAAGGCAGTCCTAGTTTAACAATTTAAAACACATCTTTGAGTGTCTATTGCTCAAAGTACTAGAAATCCAGCAAAAAAAAAAAAAGTAAATTTATAAAGGCCATAGACATGGATATTTTGTATTCAATATAACTATATATTTCATATTTTGTGATTTAATAAATATTTATATCTTATATTTATAAATATAGAAATGTTCTGCTTTGCATTCTACTGGGAAAAGTGGGTGAAAAAAATAAATAGCTCCCTGCTTGCATGTGTGCTGTACTAAGTTGCTTCAGTCATGTCCGACTCTGCAATCCCATGGACGGTAGTCCTATCAGTTCAGTTCAGTCTCTCAGTCGTGTCCGACTCTTTGCAACCCTATAAATTGCAGCGCACTTACCTATTCATCACCAACTCCCAGAGTTCACCCAAACTCACGCCCATCGAGTCGATGATGCCATCCAGCCATCTCATCCTCTGTCATCCCCTTCTCCTCCTGCCCCCAATCCCTCCCAGCATCAGGGTGTTTTCCAGTGAGTCAACTCTTCCCATGAGGTGGCCAAAGTACTGGAGTTTCAGCCTCAGCATCAGTCCTTCCAATGAACACCCAGGACTGATCTCCTTTAGGATGGACTGGTTGGATCTCCTTGCAGTTCAAGGGAATTGTAAGAGTCTTCTCCAGCACCACAGTTCAAAAACATCAATTCTTCAGCTCCTTTATTCATGAGATTCTCCAGCCAAGATTACTGGAGTGGGTTGCTGTGTCCTCCTCAAGGGGATCTTCCCATCTCAGGGATAGATCCCTTGTCTCTTGAGTCCCTTACTTTGGCAGGCGGGTCCTTTACCACTAGCACCACCTGGGAAGCCCCAATAGTATAGTATAACAATAAAATAAATATACTTTAATATATTACAATGATAAATATTATGAAGAAACACAAATCTATGTGAAAGGAGAGGAATGGGCAAGTTCTCTGTTTTAGAAAGAGTAATAATTCCAAGAGTTTGTGAATGACAAACTGTCTTGGTCTTTTCAATTCTAAAATAGCTAGTGTGCCCTTAGTTTAGCCAGTATCAAGGTCTAATAACCTTTGAATACTTTGGAGATATTATGTTACCATCTGCTAACATCATTTTTGTTGAAGAAAATTTTGTCTTCAGTGTAATTTGGAAATAATCCTTTTTTCTCTTTTTTGCTAAGGTATATCTTCACTTGGATATTTTGAAGTTTTAATACTTTATCCAGGGGCACTTCTTTTTTTAGCTTAGTGATACTTGAAATGCAGTCCCTCAAGTTCAAGTTCAGTCACTCAGTCGTGTCCAACTCTTTGCGACCCCATGAATCGCAGCACGCCAGGCCTCCCTGTTCATCACCATCTGTCGGAGTTCAATCAGACACATGTCCATTGAGTCCGTGATGCCATCCAGCCGTCTCATCCTTGGTCATCCCCTTCTCCTCCTGCCGCCAATCTCTCCCAGCATCAGAGTCTTTTCCAATGAGTCAGTTCTGCGCATGAGGTGGCCAAAGTACTGCAGTTTCAACTTCAGCATCAGTCCTTCCAAAGAAATCCCAGGGTTGATCTCCTTCAGAATGGACTGGTTGGATCTCCTTGGAGTCCAAGGCACTCTCAAGAGTCTTCTCCAATACCAGAGTTCAAAAGCATCAATTCTTCGGTGCTCAGCCTTCTTCACAGTCCAACTCTCACATCCATACATGACCACAGGAAAAACCATACCCTTGACTAAACGGACCTTAGTCGGCAAAGTAATGCTAAGCTCTAATTTCTTTTTAAATTATAAACAATTATTCAACTTGAATAATTATTGATTTATGTCATTTCTTCTCCTCTTTCAATTCAGTTCAATTACTTAGTAGTATTTGACTCTTTGCGACCCCATGGACTGCAGCACACCAGGCTTCCCTGTCTATCACCAACTCCTGGAGTTTGCTCAAACTCATGCCCATCAAGTCAGTGATGCCATCCAACCAGCTCATCCTCTGTCATCCCCTTCTCCTTCTGCCTTCAGTCTTTCCCAGCATCAGGGTCTTTTCTGTGTCAGTTCTTAGGATCAGGTGGCCAAAGTATTGGAGCGTCAGCTTCAGCATCATCCCTCCCAATGAATATGTGGACTGATTTCTTTTAGAATTGACTGGTTTGATCTCCTTGCAGTCCAAGGGACTCTCAAGAGTCTTCTCCAGCACCACAATTAAAAAGCATCAATTCTTCAATGCTCAGCTTTCTTTATGGCCTAACTCTTACATCTATACGTGACTACTGGGAAAATCATAGCTTTGACTAGATGGACCTTTGTTGGCAAAGTAATGTCTTTGCTTTTTAATATACTGTCTAGGTTGGCCATAGCTTTTCTTCCAAGGACCAGGCATCTTTTAATTTCATGGCTTGCAGTCACCATCTGCAGTAATTTTGGAGCCCAAGGAAATAGTGTGTCACTGTTTCCCTTGTTTCCCCATCTATTTGCCATGAAGTGATGGGGCCAGATGCTGTGATCTTTTTTTTTTTTGAAAGTTGAGCTTTATGTCAGCTTTTTCACTCACCTCTCTCACTTTCATCAAGAGACTCTTTAGTTCCTCTTCACTTCCTGCCATAACGGTGGTATCATCTGCATATCTGAGGTTATTGATATTTCTCATGGCAATCTTGACTCCAGTTTGTGTTTCATTCAAGCCAGCATTTCTCATGATGTACTCTGCATACAAGTTAAATAGACAGGGTGAAAATATACACAATTGATGTACTCCTTTCTCAATTTTGAACCAGTCTATTGTTTCATGTCTGGTTGCAACTGTTGCTTCTTTACCTGCATACAGATTTATCAGGAGGCAGGTCAGGTTGTCTGGTATTTCTGTCTCTTTAAGAATTTTCCACAGTTCCAATTGTATAAGTGTTGCAACGTTTCCATTTCTGTTTTCTCTGTTGCTTAATATTAGGCTTTCTAAAGTTATGACCAATCTAGATAGCATATTCAAAAGCAGAGACATTACTTTGCTGACTAAGGTCCACCTAGTCAAGGCTATGATTTTTCCTGTGGTCATGTATGGATGTGAGAGTTGGACTGTGAAGAAGGCTGAACCCCGAAGAATTGATGCTTTTGAAGTGTGGTGCTGGAGAAGACTCTTGAGAGTCCCTTGGACTGCAACGAGATCCAACCAGTACATTCCGAAGGAGATCAACCCTGGGATTTCTTTGGAAGGAATGATGCTAAAGCTGAAACTCCAGTACTTTGGCCACCTCATGCGCAGAGTTGGCTCATTGGAAAAGACTCTGATACTGGGAGGGACTGGGGGCAGGAGGAGAAGAGATGACAGAGGATGAGATGGCTGGATGGCATCACGGACTTAATGAACATGAGTCTGAGTGCCGGGGGGGCCAGCGTAAGGAACTCAACCCATGGCAGAGGTCATGAAGAAGGAAGCTTGGCATACAGAAAGGTGTGATCAAGCCTCAGGAAACCCCCTGTTCCTGAGCATCTACCCCCAAAACCAGAGTACTTTATGGGGGGCTCTCCCCTATAACCATTTCTCTTGGAGAAGGAGTTAACTTGCAGCTCCCAGTTAATAAAAATTCCTGGGCGTGACAAGAGTGTTTCAACTTATGAACTCTGAAGGTTATCTAGCCTGCCTGTGTAGGTTCATCCGGCCATATGTGATTGTTTACAACCCCCCAGCTGTGAGAGGCACAAGATGTTTTAGACTTACTAAAGGCCAATTCTTTTGGGAAGTTAGAAAGCATTAGTACAATGGGTTGGTTAGGAATTATATTGGTGAAGGGTTTTTCATTTGTCGTGCCAATAATTACTGCTAATTCCCTGCCCTGGGTGGGACAAGGGTGTCTCAGGTCAAACCTCTCTGCTGACAGACTAGTTTGTGTGACAGAACTGTCCATAGTCCTACCACTACGAACATGATTGTTTACTACCTCTCAACCATAAACAGCACAGAGAGTTTTGGAGTATTTGTTTACTACCTCTCAACCATAAACAGCACAGAGTTTTGGAGTATTTTGAGAGTCTTAATTAGCATAGGGCTTTTCTCATTGTTGAGTTAATGATTGCCACTAGGCCTCCATATCCTTAGGCACCTGGGAATATATTAATCAATGTATTTGGAATATAGAAAAGGAAATATAGTAGGTTTTGATGTTAGCAATACTAGACTTTTTGAGTTAATGAATTTTCTCTTTTGTTATAGATCACTGTACTTTGTTATAAATCACTGTATCCTTGCTATGTAAAAGTATAACTTTATCACTAGCTTAAGACTAAATAGATCTTAAGGGGAATATTGGTGAAAGGATTTTCATTTGTTGGGCTGATGTTTTGCTGCTAAATCTCCATATTCCCTGCCTTTATAATAAATATAACTAGCATATAGGAGAAATAAGTATTAACCTTTAAGATTGATCATGTTAACCTTGGGTTAAATAAATTCCTTTCTTGATTGTAACTCACTACACCCTCACCCTATAGGAATGCAACTTTATTTGGAGGGTGGTGCCTGGTTTAAGAAAAAACACCCTTGGAAAAAATAAGTTTTTTGGTTATCAGAAAGAAAGGGTNTTCTTGGATGAAATCTGAAATGTGGAGGTCAAGGAGAGACCAAAGAAAGGGGTGGACCACTCCAAGTTGCTAAGTGGCAGGTTTAACAAGGAAATTTACAAACAAGTCTTATCTTGGGCTTCAGGAAATTAGATCTCTGCACCCATGAATCTTAAAAGTTTATATGCATAGAGATTTTAGACTGAGTTCAGACACATATACGATCCAGATGGTCTCAGCAACACCTTCCTCTCTCAAAGCTACACATCCTTGTAACAGCTTTAGCTGTGAGAATAATGGGCCAAGTATACATTCCAAAGACCAAGGAAGGCTTGAGGAGTTCCAAAGTGCGGATCTGGCTCATAGGTCAACCAACATACACATCCTCTTGATGGCCTCCTCCAACAATCATTTTCCATTTCTTTCTTTCATTTAAAAAAGATTATTGAAGTATAGTTGATTTACAATATCTCTCTTGTTTCACGTATGCAGCATAGTGACTCAAAGACAATACAAAAAAAAAAAAATACAGGCCAATGTCTTTGGTGAACATAGATACAAAAATCCTGAACAAAATATTTTCAAACTGAATCATTTAACATTTTTTTTAACAGTACATCCTTGTAAGCTACCACAAATCCTCTTTGAAGAAGTGGAATCAAAATAAACTCTGTTCAAAATAAACTTCAAAAGGTTTAGTTAATCTGCTATTCACCAGAGAAAAAGTACATCAGTAAGACACTGTTTCAAAGTAAATATGAGAAATTCATCAGTGAGATTGGGCTAGTTGTGTGCAGTAATAAACAACCCCCACATTTCAGTGGCTTAAGCACAGTCGTGGTTCCTTTCTTCATGTTTCATGTCTGTCATGGTTAACTGACACTCTGCTCATCTTAGATTCAAGCTAGAGAAGCAGCCGCTGTTGAACCATCAGAGTCATTCTGCAGAGGCAAGGCAGTACTGTTGAGAACACTGGATTGAAATTAAAATATAAAACCCAAAGATGATATACAACATTCCCACTCTCAACTTATTGGTCAGAAGAGAATTTGTGGTTCTGTCAACCCAGAATAAGCCAGAGAACAAACCAACCTTGTGCCCAAAAACTAGAGGATAAAAATAGGTTCATAGTAAGGAACCCAGTCCATTCTGAAGGAGATCAGCCCTGGGATTTCTTTGGAAGGAATGATGCTAAAGCTGAAACTCCAGTACTTTGGCCACCTCATGCGAAGAGTTGACTCATTGGAAAAGACTCTGATGCTGGGAGGGATTGGGGGCAGGAGGAAAAGGGGACGACAGAGGATGAGATGGCTGGATGGCATCACTGACTCGATGGACGTGAGTCTGAGTGAACTCTGCGAGTTGGTGATGGACAGGGAGGCCTGGCTGCGATTCATAGGGTCACAAAGAGTCGGACACGACTGAGCGACTGAACTGAACTGAACTGAACTGAAGGAACCCCAAAGACCAGCACAATCTACCCTTTTGAAAAACAAATATTTGTTTCAATTTTCATTTCACCAGCATGATACACTTACAGCCTCCCTGAGTGAGAAAGCCTAAACACTGTGCATCCAGTAATGGCATGAAGCTCAAAGGCTTGGATCTGAGAGAGGACCAGTAAGATATGTATCAGGGCATGTACCCATCATTAAAATACATTCTCTCACCTTGAATTCCACCTTTCTATATTATATCCAGATTCTGCAGACCATATTTTCTTTCACCAGCTGACTCCTCATAGACTTTGAAGTCTGGGGTTCTGGAAAAGGATTGGAAAACTAGAAGAAGGGAAAAAAATGATGCTTGTTTGCTTTTTATTTCTATAAAATCACTCATGTAATATTGCTACAATGTCAGATATTCCAGTCACAGTGGTTGATAATAGCTGATATCTTTTCAACACAGTCCAGAGGGGCTTACTATACCTCCATAGAGAGAGTGGATGGGTTAAGTGCCACTCCATCACTGTCTGGGTGCCATCTCTAGCAGGCTCCTCCTCCCATCATCAGTTCATCAGTCAGCCAGCTGAATCCCAGCTCAGAACTGAGCTCTGTGATAGTTATAACTTTTCCTTTCAATTTCCTTTCAGTTTCTGGACATAGATCAGTTCAGTTCAGTTCAGTCACTCAGTTGTGTCCGGTCTTTGTGACCCCATTGACTCCAGCCCATCACCAACTCCCGGAGCTTGCTCAAATTCATGTCCTTTGAGTCAGTGATGTCCTCCAGCCATCTCATCCTCTGTCGTTCCCTTCTCATCCAGCCCCGAATCTTTCCCAGCATCAGGGTCTTTTTCAATGAGTCAGTTCTTCCCATCAGGTGGCCAAAGTATTGGAGTTTTAACATCAGTCCTTCCAATGAATATTCAGGACTGATTTCTTGTAGGATTGAATGATTTGATCTCCTTGCAGCCCAAGGGACTCTCAAGACTCTTCTCCAACACCACAGTTGAAAAGCATCAGTTCTTCAGTGTTCAGCTTTCTTTATAGTCCAATTCTCACATCCATACATGACTACTAGAAAAACCATATCCTTGACTATATGGACCTGTTTCAGCAAAGCAATGTCTCTACATCTTAATATGCTCTATAAATTTGTCATAGCTTTTCTACCAAGGAGCAAGCGTCTTTTAATTTCATGGCTACAGTCACCATCTGCCGTGATTTTAGAGCCCAAGGAAATAAACTCTCTCACTGTTTCCATTGATTCCCCATCTATTTTCCATGAAGTGATGGCACAAGATGCCATGATGTTCATTTTTTTATTTTATTTTTTAAAATATAAATTTATTTATTTTAATTGGAGGTTAATTAATTTACAAAATTGTCTTGGTTTTGCCATATGAATGTTGAGTTTTAAGCCAGTTCTTTCGCTCTCCTCTTTCACTTTCATCAAGAGGCTCTTCAGTTCCTCTTTGCTTTCTGCCATAAGGGTGGTGTCATTTGCATACTTGAGGTTAATAATATTTCTCCCAGCAATCTTGATTCCATCTTGTGCTTCATCCAGCCTAGCATTTCACATGATGTACTCTGCATATAAGTTAAATAAACAGGGTGACAATATATAGCTTTTTAAAATATATCCTTTTCCAATTTGGAATCAGTCTGTTGTTTCATGTCTGGTTCTAACTATTGCTTCTTAAACTGAATACAGATTTCTCAGGAGGCAGGTAAGGTGGTCTGGTATTCCTTTCTTTTGAAGAATTTTCCACAGTTTGTTGTGATCCACAGTCAATGGCTTTGGTGTAGTCAATAAAGCATACTTACTTACTACCTCAGAGTGTTGATGAAAAGTATAGCCTTGGCTTACCCATGGCAGTGATTTCAGGAGTCCCTGAAGTCATTGGTCATGAAGCCCACTGTTGATCTGAGTAGCATATCCTCACGGATACCACACTCTTTTGTAATGGAACACCTTCTTAGATCCTTTCCTCTCATATAAATGTGAAAGTTCAAGGTTGTCCAGTGTTCAAAACTGCACAATGTAAGCCAAGGTCTTGTTTTATTTCTGTTTGTTTATTGTTTGTTTAACTGGTATAGCTTTCTCAGACGCTTAAGAGCCTTATTCCAGTCCACAGCATGTGTCAAGAGTGATGCCCATAGTTTTCTCCAAGACTTTCACTTTCACTTGCTGGATATAATTGCTACTTGGAGCCTATCAAGTTTCCAGGAGAAAGCCACACTCACTTTCCTTTCCCCTAAGTCAATTATTCAACTAAAAGGCATAATGGATTGCACCCAAGCCATTCAAATGTTGAACAGTGGACTTTAAAGTAGCACCCTTAATTTGTTTCTTTAATTTAGGCAGTGTTTAATATGATTTTGTTGCTCAAAAAATTTCTTTATTTGTATTTTACTCTTTGGGGTTGAAAAGCATTTATTTTCTCTAACCTGCAAGTAACTGAGTATCTAAATTCTCCATGTTCTATATTTCTGCTTACAAACCAGTTCTCTTTCCTTTAGGGCCTTTTCAAGTGGAGTGGCAAACATACCTAATATCCATCTGCTTTCCAGACTCTCCTACTAATGATTTGTGTTGCTTAGGTACATTGTGCGCTTTCCAAGTTTATTCAAGCAACAGTTTCACCAAATAATTTGCCACTATATAACAATGATGACATTTTTGTCCCTGAATAATTGCATTGGCAATTAGATATTTGTCCTCTGACTCTTCATAGGTCAGAACAATTTACATATCTCCAACAAACCACATGAGGTTGGAAAGCTCATTCCTGATATGTACCTAGGGAAAAGAATAAGAATAAGGAGTTTCATGATAGTTTATAAAAAATATAGACATATCAGTATCAGGTACACTAAATTTTGCCCATTTTATCTACCCATATTTCTTTTGCCATTAATATGAATGGAACTAATTACATGAGGGGGCTTCCCCAGTGGCTCAGTGGTAAAGGTTCCACCTGCCAACACAGGAGACACAGGTTTGATCCCTGGGTCAGGAAAATCCCCAGAGGAGGAAACCACACCCCACTCCAGTATTCTTGCCTGGAAAATCTCATGAGCTGAGGAGCCTGGTGGGCTACAGTCCATGGAGTCACAAAGAGTCAGACATGACTGAACAAAACAGCAACAACAGTTACCTGAGGATGATTAAACTAGATTTCCAAGATTCAACAATATCACTACCAGTGATCTGAAGAGTCTATGCTAAGACAGCACAGGGTATGGTTTTCAGGGCATCTGTGGTTTGAAGAGTGTTACCAGTGCCAGAAAACTGAGAAAATATCAATGGAGAAGGAAAAGTTTCCATTAAGGACTCTGCCATCCTATTTGGGATAATAGAAACTTTTGGACAAGTAAGGAAGAATAACATTTAAGGAACACTTTAAATATAGATATCGCTATTCACCTCTCTACTAACCCATTCTCTGATTATATGTCTTTACATATTGGGGGAACTTTTTGTTCCATTTCTCCAAAATTGTTCCTTAAACCACAGAGAAGGAAACTTCTACTGATAATTTCATCCAACGTGGGAATGTTGAGATGGCAGCTTCTGTCTCTTTCATCCCTTTATTTGCGCCTGCAGGATTTCCTGATAGCCTCAGTTGGTAAAGAATCTGCCTGCAATGCAGGAGACCTGTTGGGAAGATCCTCTGCAGAAGGGAAAGGTTACCACTTCAGTATTCTGGCCTGGAGAATTCCATGAACTGTACAATCCATGGGGTTGCAGAGTCAGACACAACTGAGCAACTTTCACATACAGGTAAGCAGTTTTAAAGTGACTAACTAGATGAGGGGGATTAAGAAAAGTCTGACTTTATTTGGATATAAGCATTAAATTGAGAGCATCATTGTTTTAACCTGTATCCTGACATTAGTAATAAATAGCATGTCCTTTCACTGTTAGAAGTGTCTCAGCATTGACAGGAAAGTGTGTGATCATTGTTATTAAAGGTTCCCAATGATACATGATCACCTCCCACTTCCTTTTGAAAGTCTCCCTATGATCTGGAGCAGCAGACTTAGAGACTCCTCTCTCTATGTAGTCATTTCTTTTGTGTGAGTCCTCTTTATTTGCAGAAGGACTATGGGATGGTTAATTTTTTGAGTCAACTTGGCTAGGCTATGGGGTCCAGGTGTTTAATCAGACACTAGATTAGATGTTACTATGAAGTAGTTTGAGGCATGATTGACATCTACAATCAATTATCTTTAAATAAAAGATTTCCCTGGATATCATGGGTGGGGTCATTCAATCAGTGAGATATAAGAGCAAAAACTGAGGTTTGCTGGAGAATGAATTCTGCTTCAAGACTGTAACACAGAAATCCAGCATGAATTTCTTGCCTGCCAAACTGCCTTGCAAATTTTATGCTTGCCAGCCCTCATAATCAAGTGAACCAATTCATTAAAATCTCTGTATGTATGTATCCGTGTGTATGTATATACACACACAATGTATATTACAACAAATATACATTTTATTTTATATATACATATATATAAAGAGAGAGAGAGAGAGAGAGAGAGCAATTTATTGTTTCCATTTCTCTGGAAACTGCTGATTGATGCAGCCTGCTGTTTTGCAACTTTTCCACCTGACCTTGGATCTAGCTGTAAGACAAGTTGAGATTCTCTTCATAAATACCAATTGTCTTCAGNTCATGTTGATGTATGGCAAAACCAATACAGTATTGTAAAATGATTAGCCTCCAATTGAAATAAATGAATTTAAATTTTAAAAAATAAAATACACATTGTAATGAACAGTATGTAAGTAATTAGTCAACCACATCATGGCCAGTATTTCAGGTTATATTTAAGGAATTTATAATTAAGATAAAATCAGAATAAACATATATACAAATAAAAAAAGAAAATGATTTCTCCTATTTTCTTGTAATTAGTATTATTTATAAGAGTATAAGTAATCTCCAGTGAGTTGCTGTCTTTTTTTTGCCTTAAAGTCTTGACGTGTATGGAGGGATTCACATGTGAACAATTAGTCTACATGACAAAGATGTGTATAGAAGAAGGTTAAGGTGTAAGATGGTAGTCAAGGCTTTGGGATTGTAGTGGACTAGAATGATGCAGGAAGCATTAAAGAGGATAAGAAACTTAAGCTTGGCTTGCAAACATTAGGATAAGGAGAGAGGAGTATGAGGGCATCTATTAAAGCTTCAGAGACAGAAGACAATGTGAAGATCTCTATGTTCAGGGAGCTGCCTCTATTGGCTCCAACTCCAACGTGGTGATGTCTCCCACTCTTTCTCAATTAAAAGTAAATTAATTTTCCACTTCAAAGTCTAGGAGGAACAACTAAGAGGAGAAAAGCCATCCATCTTTAACCAGCTAACCTCCAATGATACCACCTCTTNGGCTCCAACTCCAACGTGGTGATGTCTCCCACTCTTTCTCAATTAAAAGTAAATTAATTTTCCACTTCAAAGTCTAGGAGGAACAACTAAGAGGAGAAAAGCCATCCATCTTTAACCAGCTAACCTCCAATGATACCACCTCTTGGGTCCACCAGGGGCAGGACCATTTTCCCTAATTAACACTATAGCATGCATGTGTGCTGAATTGCTTCAGTTGTGTCTGATGCTGTGCGATGCTATGGACTGCACCCTACAAAGCTCCTCTGTCCATGGGCTTCTCCAGTTAAGAATACTCGAGTGCATTGCTATGCATGCCTCCAGGGGATCTTCCCAACCCGGGGATCAAACCTGCATCTCTTACGTCTATTCTGAATAGGCAGGTGGGTTCTTTACCACTAGCACCACCTGGGAAAGTGAAAGTGAGTTAAGTCACTCAGTCGTGTCTGACTCTTTGTGACCCCGTGGATTATAGCCTACTAGGCTCTTCCATCCATGGGATTCTCCAGGCAAAAGTACTGGAGTGGGTTGCCATTTCCTTCTCCAGGGGATCTTCCCAACCCAGGGATCGAATCCCGGTCTCCTGCATTGTAGGCAGACGCTTTTACCACCTGAGCCATCAGGGAAGGCATTACATCACCTGGGAAGCCCAACACTATTATTCAGTTCAGTTCAGTTCAGTTCAGTTCAGTCGCTCAGTCGTGTCCGACTCTTCGCAATCCCATGAATTGCAGCACGCCAGGCCTCCCTGTCCATCACCAACTCCTGGAGTTCACTCAGACTCACATCCATCGAGTCAGTGATGCCATCCAGCCATCTCATCCTCTGTCGTCCCCTTCTCCTCCTGCCCCCAATGCTTCCCAGCATCAGAGTCTTTTCCAATGAGTCAACTCTTCGCATGAGGTGGCCAAAGTATTAGCTGTACTTAATTCATTTCTCAGAAGATGAGTGTTTGATAGAATTCATGCCACATAAACTCTTCATCTCAGTTCCGTGACTTGGTGAAATATCACACTCCTTTTAATGAAAGAATGTGCCACAAGAGCACCAAGCTTGCCTGAGTGATACCAAAGAGACTAAGACATAATATTTCTGGAATTGGTTACCGTCATGAACCTCAAAAAAATAGGCTGATCCTATTAAAAATAGTGGTATCTGACATTTCATCAGGATTTATAGTTTATAAAACATTTTTCCAAGTTTTTTTTTAAATGACTCTATTTGCACAGTTAGAAATTGATGTTCTTGGCTTAAGTTATTAACTTCACACATTTTCTCTTTTATAGTAAATACTTATCAACTAAAATCCCTTATTTGAAAAATGTCCCTGAGATGTGAATCCTGAAAAGTTTTGCAGAGTAGAAAAACAGGAGAGAATGATAATTGAGGATGATGGCCCTTGAAGTATGGCTGACATAGATTATCCACCCTTTTTAATTAGCTGTGTTTACTCATACAGTCTATATGGTCTCTATACAAGGAGATTCCAAAAGTCATCAGCAGAGCAAAATATTAGATGTGGTAAAGATTATAACCTTTAGTCTGGCAGAAGATAAGTTCTGTGGTTGTGATCATTTGTCAAGTCTACCGTTACATATGTATTTAAAACTTGCTATTGCCTTGTCTCAAGCAAAATGAATTATGTATCAGCTTCATGAAGGCAGAGGTGAGAGTAGGAATTACTGGAATGTTCTACAATAAAACCCTATTTGTGCTAAAATATGTAAAATTTTGAATATAGTTGAATGCTGACCAAGATTTCCTGTGGGAAATGTGGAAAAAAAAAAGAAAAAGATGAAGATATTTATTGTCGATAAACTTGATACTATGTCCCAGTTGAAAGAAACTTCTTAAACACCGTGTGATTATGTTTGACATATATTGATGAAGCAATTACTACATGCCAGCCACTCTATGTGCTAATATAACACATATCTATGAGGTAGGTATTTTAAAAATCCATTTTATATTTATATATATTTTAAGGCAATTACCCCAGTTCACAGAATTAATAAACACAGAATGAGAGCCAAACCCCTTCTCCTTTGAATTCAGATAAGACTTAGGATATATTTTTAAAGTGGAGTTGAAAGAATTGGCAGAAGAACTGTTTTGGGAGTATGAAAGAATAAGATGGGTGAAAAATGACAAGAAGATTTTTTGCCTTGAGCAATTGAACACTGGAGTTATTTCTTAAGATAGGGAAACTCAGGAAGTTTCACCTTAAAGGGAAATGAAGACTTTGTATTACATATTACATTACTGTTGCTGCTAAGTCGCTTCAGTCATGTCCAACTCTGTGTGACGCCACAGACGGCAGTCCACCAGGCTCCCCCATCCCTGGGATTCTCCAGGCAAGAACACTGGAGTGGATTGCCATTTCCTTCTCCAATGCATGAAAATGAAAAGTGAAAGTGAAGTTGCTCAGTGGTGTCTGACTCTTAGTGACCCCATGGACTGTGACCTACCAGACTCCTCCGTCCATGGGATTTTCCAGGCAAGAGTGCTGGAGTGGGGTGCCATTGCCTTCTCCAGGGGCCAGAGGAGCCTGGTGGGCTGTAGGCCATGGGGTAAGAAAGAGTCGGACACTACTGAGTGACTAAGCACGCATATTCTTACCAGTTGTTTGGAGGAGGGCAGGAGCTAAACTTCTGTGGGTGCCAGTTAGCAAGCACAGATAGTTTAATCACAGAGAGAAAACATTTGGAAATTCAGGATAAGTCAGTGTGCCCAGCACATCTCATGATCAAATTTAAGCCTAATTTTCTCCAGTATATTTTTAGTAGCTCTCTCCAACAATTAAACTTTCTCCCACCTTGTTTCAGTAGAACTGAGTTGAGACTTCAGTTTTAGCCTCTTTCTTCTATTGCAGTATTCTTGATTGGTCTTCATTCTTGTTTTAACTTATCCTGGTACAATTTTTCCTAGAACAGGAACAATAAGGTGAAGACTGAGGACAGATCATTGGACTTGTCAACGTGAATGTCATTTGGTGACCTGTAGCTTTAGGTTCATACATTTAATGAATAAAATATTTTCAAAATGCCAACTCGAAACGAACCAATACAATATTGTAAAGTAAAATAAAATAAAATAAAATCTGAAAAAAATATATTAAAAAAAAAACTCATGGTTGATATGAAGAAATTAGCTCACTGGTTTCAATGCCAGTATCTCCTTAGTTTGGGATTAATAATTTATGTTACAAATGGTTACTTCACCTTGCTCCTCTTACAGATTTTAGCTGTTTGAAAATACTAAGAATGATAGCATCACTTGTTTAAACACTTAAATATGCAGTTGGTTATTCAAGCACAAATGGGTACATTTTATTTTTGAAAGTTAAGGGTAGAAATCTAGTTGAGGTGAAATAAAGGTTCTAGACTATGAAAAATAATACACATGTTCCACGGAGGGAGCTATCTTTGTGTCATTTGACTAGCATCCACTGAAGCATTTTTAAAAGCTCATTAGGAAATTCTGTTTCTTTTTCTTGTTAATGTCTTTTTTATCATATAGTTTTTTATGCAAACGTGTCTGGTTGAGATTTTGATGAGCAATACAGGCCAGACCTGTGGGTTGGTGTCAGAGAAGTGGAGGTTTTCAAAACTCAATGCTCAGCTTGGAGACTTGCAAAAATCACCAAGCAGTATCTAAAATTACCTTTGCTGTTTGGAAAATGACTGTTAACGTGTACTGTACTCAGAAGGGAAAATTGCTAATTATATGGACATATTTCAACTTAATGAAGTAAGAAAATGTAGTTGGCTTCTTTATCTTAATATCCATTTTTCCCCTGCTGGTTTATGTCCTAATATACTTGAAGATTTTCTCTCATTTCTAAACTGAAATAGTCCAATGAATATTTATTAGAAAAATCACTAGAACATGTATTGATCAAACATTTACAAACTCCCTTTCCTTTCCAGTTCTTAAATCCATTCTTTATTTTCTCTTGTCAAGAGAAGTAATACATGATTTTTGAAGGAAAATGTGGACATATGCAAAAGCAAAAAGACACAACAACACTGAAAATGCCCTGCGCCAGAAACTGTTGAGAATTTGCCACTTCTTTCAAGCCCAGATGGCAATGAGACTCCACATTTTGGATATCTTCCTGCTCCAAAGGCATAATGATAATGATTGAAATTTACAAGAGAACATTAAAGAAGACATGTGTACGCTATAAAATTAATGCAAACACCTTTGTGTAACAGAATTTTAAAAATAAATAGAAAACATTATGCAAAGTCAAGGCTCTGAGGCTACTGGGATTAGAATCACAGCAACAACTGAGTAACTGAAAATTTGGTCTTCTTGGGGAAATGAAAATAAGAGCTCCATTTGATGAAGTCTCAATACTTGGAATCAGTAGATGAAGGAGGGATCTGTCATGCAGAAAAAAGGAAGAGGCAGAGAGAGAGAGGAGATTGAGAGGGAGTGATCTTTTCTCATTTGACATGAACCTTAAATTCTCCTCCAAATTAGTAAAATATAAGGTAAAGTCAGTACAGTGAAATAAGATAGTAAGTGAAAATAGAAAGGATTAATATGAAATACTAGAATAAAAATATATATGTATTTAAATGAAATTTAACAGAGTGATAAACTAGAAACTAAATAAAACCAATGATAGAGTGAATAAATAAACTCATATGTAGGAATTAAAGATACAGTAAGAAACACATGCATTCACATAAATGCACACACAGGTGCATATATACATTCAGTTCTGTTCAGTTGCTCAGTCGTTTCTGACTCTTTGCGACCCCATGAATCGCAGCACGCCAGGCCTCCCTGTTCATCACCATCTCTCAGAGTTCACTCAGATGCCGGGGTCCAGCCCCGGTGGATCCAGTGTGATTTGAATGTGGGGACAGAGTCGGCGTCCTTGGAAAAATACATATTTAATTACAGATATATAGAGAGATTAGAAACAGATAGTGTAGTCGGAAAATATTAGTGGAGAAAAAGAGGCTGAATAATTCAGCCTGAAAAATGGCGAGCAAGAAAGAAATGACATGGGGGAATCAGTCTTTTCAGAAACTGATCCCCTTTCTTTTATTTTTAGGTTTGCTTATATACCTTTTGTTACACATAGGGGTGAATACAGAGTCATGTGGGGGTCAGCAGTCCTGACCTTTATCAAAATCAGGTGCTTTACATAAAAAAAGGTCTTAGGGGTTTTACATCATCTTCAGCCATTTCTGCCTGCTGACATTTACAATTCTTTCTTTCTGATAACCAAAACACTTGTTTTTTTCCAAGGGTGCTTTTTCTTAAACCAGGCACCACCCTCCAAATAAAGTTGCATTCCTATAGGGTGAGGGTGTAGTGAGTTACAATCAAGAAAGGAATTTATTTAACCCAAGGTTAACATGATCAATCTTAAAGGTTAATACTTATTTCTCCTATATGCTAGTTATATTTATTATAAAGGCAGGGAATATGGAGATTTAGCAGCAAAACATCAGCCCAACAAATGAAAATCCTTTCACCAATATTCCCCTTAAGATCTATTTAGTCTTAAGCTAGTGATAAAGTTATACTTTTACATAGCAAGGACACAGTGATTTATAACAAAGTACAGTGATCTATAACAAAAGAGAAAATTCATTAACTCAAAAAGTCTAGTA
>SJYW01057504.1:219737-240017 GCA_006410735.1 Raphicerus campestris | reverse complement strand
GGGAGAAATATCAATAACCTCAGATATGCAGATGACACCACCCTTATGGCAGAAAGTGAAAAGGAACTAAAAAGCTTCTTGATGAAAGTGAAAGAGAAGAGAGAAAAAGTTGGCTTAAAGCTCAACATTCAGAAAACGAAGATTATGGCATCTGGTCCCATCACTTCATGGGAAATAGATGGGGAAACAGTGGAAACAGTGTCAGACTTTATTTTGGGGGTCTCCAAAATCATTGCAGATGGTGAGTGCAGCCATGAAATTAAAAGACGCTTACTCCTTGGAAGAAAAGTTATGACCAACCTAGATTGTATATTCAAAAGCAGAGACATTATTTTGCTGACTAAGGTCTGTCTAGTCAAGGCTATGGTTTTTCCAGTAGTCATGTATGGATGTGAAAGTTGAACTGTGAAGAAGGCTAAGCGCCAAAGAACTGATGCTTTTGAACTGTGGTGTTGGAGAATTCTCTTGAGAGTCCCTTGGACTGCAAGGAGATCCAACCAGTCCATTCTGAAGGAGATCAGCCCTGGAATTTCTTTGGAAGGAATGATGCTAAAGCTGAAACTCCAGTACTTTGGCCACCTCATGCGAAGAGCTGAGTCATTGGAAAAGACCTTGATGCTGGGAAGGACTGGGGACACGAGGAGAAGGGGACGACAGAGGATGAAATGGCTGGATGGCATCACGGACTCGATGAACGTGAGTCTGAGTCAACTCCGAGAGATGGTGATGGACAGGGAGGCCTGGCAAGCTGCAATTCATGGGGTCGCAAAGAGTTGGACATGACTGAGTGTCTGAACTGAACTCAACTGAACTGAGATGTGACAGTTCTGTGTCAAAATAAATACAGCTAATTGATCCTTTTCCAACTACCCAATTTGAGCTTTTTAAATTAATTCCTAGAGTATTGAATAGTTGTAAGAAGCTAATTTTTGCATAGGGTTTTAGTATTAGTATACTTCCATAAATCACATCTTAACGAGAGTCCCACAGTTAGTTCAATACAGTTGCTCAGTCCTGTCTGACTCTTTATGACCCAATGGACTGCAACATGCCAGGCTTCCCTGTCCACCACCAACTCCTGGAGTTTGCTAAAACTCATGTCCTTTGAGTAGGTGTTGTCTTCCAACCATCTCATCCTCTGTCGTGCCCTTCTCCTCTTGAAGTCTATCTTTACCAGCATCAGGGTCTTTTCAAATAAGTCAGTTCTTCGCATCAGATGGCCAAAGTATTGGAGTTTCCACTTCAGCATCAGTTTTTCCAGTGAATATTCATGACTGATTTCTTTTAGAATGGACTGCCTGGATCACTTTGCAGTCCAAGGGAGTCTCAAGAGTCTTCTCCAACACCACAGTTCAAAAGCATCAATTCTTCAGTGCTCAGCTGTATTTATGGTCCAACTGTCACATCCATACATGACCACTGGAAAAACCATAGCTTTGACTAGACAGACCTCTGTTGGCAATGTAATTTCTCTGCTTTTTATTATGCTGTCTAGGTTGGTCACAGCTTTTCTTCCAAGGAGCAAGCATCTTTTAATTTCATAGCTGCAGTCATCATCTGCAATGATTTTGGAGCCTAGAAAGATAAAGTCTGCCACTTTTTCCATTGTTTCCTCATCTATTTGCCATGAAGTGATGGGACCAAATGCCATGATCTTAGTTTTCTGAATGTTGAGTTTTAAGCCAACATTTTCACTCTCCTCTTTCACTTTCATTAAGAGGCTCTTTAATTCTCCATTGCTTTCTGCCATTAGGGTGGTGTCATCTGCGTATCTGAAGTTACTGATATTTCTCCCGGCAATCTTGATTTCAGCGTGTGCTTCAACTAGCCCAGCAGTCTACATGATGTACTTTGCATATAATTTACAGAGAAGAAAATATATTTTAAAATGTCTTGAGCAAAGTAAATAAGCATACTAATGAAGGCTTATATGTCATTATATTCACTATCTCAATATTTAAGTCTAATATTTGGTCTGTTCTTTCCATTCTTTCTCTTTTTCTTTTCTCTTCCTCTCTCTCCATATAGAGATAAATGGGTACAGAAAGAGACAAAGACAGACATGAAAGTATGGATAAATGCATGTGTTNATTATAGTCACTATCTCAATATTTCAGTCTAATATTTGGTCTGTTCTTCCCATTCTTTCTCTTTTTCTTTTCTCTTCCTCTCTCTCCATATAGAGATAAATGGGTACAGAAAGAGACAAAGACAAACATGAAAATATGGATAAATGCATGTGTATGTAAGATGAAAATTTTTCAGTTAAAATGGGTAAGTAAAATTTTGTTAAGGCAAAGAATATACAATAATTTGGGGGATATTAGTTACATGAATTTTATAAAAGGAAAATTTTTGTATAGTGTCTTACAGATAAATGTTGAATTCCACACTCAGCTTCTGTATTTGGACACATAATCATGATGGTTGCCAAATAAAATATATAGTAATTACTGTGGAAGATAAATAACAAAATTTCTAAGTCCCCTACTGTAGAAATAATCATGACTCCTGCTTAAAATTTTTTAAATCAATCACTTTTTGGCAGTGATGTCACTTTGCTCTCTCGTGAGAAAGGATAATGACATTCCAAAAATCTATTTTATTTTTTCAGATACTTGGCACATCACTCCACTATGGGTACATATATGTATCCACATATATTTGTTCTCTAAAGAGTTCTTTGGTGTTTTCATTCCTTCCCAAGTTTTCTCAGGTTCCATTTTCCTCTTTATACTTGTCACCTTCTCATCCAGCATAATAAGCTTTTTTTTCTTCTCCAAAAGTTTTCAGCTACAACTGGTAATAGAATTTTAAAGCTCCAACTCTGAGAATGTAATTTTGTTGAAAAAAAAAAAGTTTAACCAAAGAATATTTTCCTGACCTAATGGTTTCAAGATGGTTTAGTGGCCCTGGATCTTAGAAGGCTGTAACAATGAGCAAAATACTGTGATGGTCAACTAGGTTGCAATATTGCATTTCTTTCCTTCCAGGCACAGGGGGGCACGTCAGTTCTTGGTTGCTCTCTTGCTGACCAGAGATAAGCAAGCAATTTTGTTCAAGAAGTCATGAGGGAAGAATTAATAACTTTTGAACTGAACATTTTGTTGACAGCACATCACTCTTGGGCTTCACTTTCCTTGTGCTGCAGAAGTGCCAAGGTCTGGATGGCGAAGGGTCCATCCCAAAGTGAGAATGTGGATGATGTAATTAACAGAGTCACCTGCTAACCCATTGTGGACAGAGGGCAAGATGAAAGCAAGATGGCTTTTTAAAGGCTACTGGGAGTTGGGGGTTGTATGTTACAACACAGGCTTCCCAGGTATCACTAGTAGTAAAGAACCCACCTGCCAATGTAGGCAGAAATAAAAGATGCGTGTTCAATCCCTGGTTTGTGAAGAACCCTTGGAGGAGGGCACAGTGACCCACTGCAATATTCTTGCTTGGAGAATCCCAAGGACAGAGGAGCCTGGCAGGCTACGGTCCATAGGGTGGCAAAGAGTCAGACACGAGTGAAATGACTTAGCATGCACACATGTTACAACACAATGTAGCTCAGCCACACAGATACAGATGGCGTGACTGATGAAATATATTCCTTGGGTATCTCCTTTAGAGCGAATCATGAGGCAGAATGATGAGGCTCATGTATTCGCTCATCACTCCAAAGTGCACTTACAAAGTGGGCTGTTTGCAGCATCCTCCGTTGTGCCTCGCCCTTTGCAACCTATGGACTGTCCACACTCCTCTGTCCATTGGGGTTCTCCAGGCAAGAATACTGGAGTAGGTTGCCATTTCCTTCTCCAAGGGATCTTCCCAACCCAGGATTTGAACCCACGTTTTCTGCATTGCAGGTGAATTCTTTACCCACTGAGCCAGCTGAGCAACCTACAAAATGAGTGAATTAGATCTGACACCAGTCCTCACTTTTTCCTTCCTCTATGTTAATACCCAGGATGCATACCTACTTTCCCCAATTCATCCCCATATCCTCCAACCTAAAGCTATCTCTTTTTCTGTCAAATATATTCCACACAGAAACATATCACAACCTATGTTTAGTGCAGTAGCTAAGTAAGGTAGCTTTGAAAATGTCTGTCAAACCCCATAAACTTTGTAAAGTAGTTCATGAGATAACTGTATTTGATTTTTGCCTAATTGTAATTTTGCTTAGTAATACTAAGTCATCCAGAAAGAAAACCAAATAAATAATAAAATTGATTTGCTCATTCTAAAACTACAGACGAATGTGTTTATTTAAAATACTTTGTAATATTTTCTATTCTTCAGCTGCCAAAAAACAGAGTATCATTGTGACAAAACAGTATTTAATATTAGCTATGAATGTGAAGGAAAACATTGGAAAAGGCTTTTTTAGTTAATGTATTTGAGCAATATTGTACAAATATTTCTAATTACTTGAGTTCAGAAGTATCTATTATTCATATACAAATTATATAAATACACATTATATAAAATATAAATTATATAGCTGCATATATGGTTATTTATCCATTTTACAGAATATGCATCATTGTCATTATCATCATCAAGAAATTAAAAGGCATGATTTATTTTGGAAATCACTTAGTTTCATGTCAATATCTAGCAGCAAAATGTGTCCATTTTTATTCTCTGCATTTAAATTTCTTTCCTTTGCATAGAGGAGACTGTGAATTTCTTTCTTTTAATATAATTTTATTTCTTATTTTTGACTGCGCCGGGGCTTCCGTGCTGTGCAGGCTTTCTCTAGCTGTAGAGAGTGGGGAGCTTCTCTTTAATTGCAGCGCATGGGCTTCTCATTACATGGCTTCTCTTTTGCGGAGTACAGGCTCTAGGGCATGCGGGCTTCATAGCTGCAGTCCCCAGGCTCTAGATGTGTTGTGGCATAAGGGTTTTGTTGCCCTGTGGCATGTGGGATCTTCCCAAATCAGGGATTGAACCTGAGTCTCCTGCTTTGGCAGGCAGATTCTTTACCACTGATCCACCCAGGAAGCCTGCAATCATGATTATCAGGGTTTCCCTGATAGCTCAGTTGGTAAAGAACCTGCCTGCCATGTAGGAGACCCTAGTTTAATTCGTGGGTTGGGAAGATCTGCTGGAGAAGGGATAGGCTGCCCACTCCAGAATTCTTGGGCGTCCCTTGTGGCTCAGCTGGTAAAGAATCTGCCTGCAATGTGGGAGACCTGGGTTGGAAAGATCCCCTGGAGAAGGGAAAGGCTATCCATTCCAGAATTCTGGCCTGTAGAATTCCATGGCCTGTATAGTCCATGGAATCACAAAGAGTCAGACACAACTGAGCGACGGTCACAAAAATCAAATGAATTTCTTATAAAATTTCTCACTTACAAGAAAAATAACCTGCAGTGCCTACATGTTTTTTCTTAGAAGCAGGAAAAGAATTTACCACCTGGGTCAGACAGATGTGAATGAGTCTCTTGTAGACAGCAGGGCCTGTGTTTGGACAAAATTTGTCTTTGATGTGTGCCCACTGCCTGGGTTGGCTCCTTGCCCCAGTTTGACTTTCAGGCTGCAGGCTGTCCAACCAAATCATGGACCACTTGTCCTGTGGTTTATTTGCTATGGTTCTCCAAGCTGACAGGTCCCTCATGATACTCCAGGCATGGATATATTTTTTAATAATTTTGAATCACAGAGTTCTGCAGTTTCAAATGCTCCACAAGCAAATTGTATGTAAAGATAGACTGGTTTGGAATAAAACCTTCATGACTAATAGCAATTATAAGAAGCAGAAGAAAACAACTCTGAAGTGTAGAGATTTTAGTACTTCTTGGCTAGAGAGGAAGATATGTTGGTATGTTTAAATATCATCTAGAAGATGCTCACCTAGCCCCCTGTAAGGCTGCATCAGCTATTATGGGTATGTGCTCAGCCATGAGCACATGACTCTTTGCTATCCCACCGACTATACCCTGCCAGTGTTCTCTGTCCACTCCCCAGGCAAGAATACTGGAGTGAGTTTCCATGCCCTCCTCCAGAGGATCTCCCCAAACCAGGGATCTCTTGTGTTTCCTGCATTTGCAGGAGGAAGATCTAACATTGAGCCACCTGGGAAAGTGCTATATGAGTATCAGTATTTATACCAGTGTCAATGATATTTATTTGGGACAAAGAGAGTCTGCCTCACCCACTCAGCTACATTCTTATGTTTCACACAAAGGTAGTGTTTAAACTGGTTCACAACTACTACTTGGGAATCTTGCTCAACAGGCTGAGTCNATATGAGTATCGGTATTTATACCAGTGTCAATGATATTTATTTGGGACAAAGAGAGTCTGCCTTACCCACTCAGCTACATTCTTATGTTTCACACAAAGGTAGTGTTTAAACTGGTTCACAACTATTACTTGGGAATCTTGCTTAACAGGCTGAGTCAAAGTTCCAACATCCACAAACAGAATCCGAGGGCTGGTGTGTAGCCAGGGAACTTGGTAATTATCCCTTTTCCCTGGGGAAGAATGGAACTGGATAAGAGTTATAGGAAGTTACATTTCTCTCTGTTGTTATTTTAGCATCCTGGAGGATAGACAACATGAAATAGGATAAATAACCTTGATGCACTCAGGGAAGGAAAATCATAGAATTTGCTGTGAAAGAGATCTGAATGTAAAATCCAGCTCAGCCACATTCTCATGGTGGGAGCTTAAATGAGCTATTCTCCCTTTTGAGACAGTTTCCTCATTTATAAAATTAAATTTTGTAATAATAATCCAACACAAAAGAAACCTATTTCATAGATTTGTTACAATAATTGAAGAAAAAGAAAATAAAGATACAATAACAGTGTTTATTTAAATACCTGTCCATTTCTTTTGTTACTTTAAGATTTCCCATTTTAAACCTACCTGCCTGCATAGTCGCTTGGGAGTGTCCAACTCTTTGTGACTCCATGGAATGTAGCCCACCAGGCTCCTCTGTCCATGAGATTTCTCAGGCAAAAATACTGGAGTGGTTTGCCATTTCCTGCTCCAGTTCAGTTCAGTTCAGCCCAGTCACTCAGTCATGTTTGACTTTGTGACCCAATGAACTGCAGCATGCCAGGCTTCCCTGTCCCTCACTAACTACTAGACCTTGCTCAAACTCACGTCCATTGGGTTGGTAATATCTTCCAACCATCTCATCCTCTGTCGTCCCCTTCTCCCCCTGCCTTCAATCTTTCCCAGCATCAGGGTCTTTTCCAATGAGTCAGTTCTTCACATCAGGTGCCCAAAGTATTAGAGTTTCAGCTTCAATGTCAGTCCTTCCAATGAATAATCAGGATTGATTTCTTTTATGATTGACTTGTTTGATCTCCTTGCAGTCCAAGGGACTCTCAAGAGTCCTCCAACACCGCAGTTCAAAAGTATCAATTCTTCGGCACTCAGCTTTCTTTACGGTCCAATTCTCACATCCATACATGACTACTGAAAAAACCATAGCTTTGACTAGAGAGACCTTTGTCAACAAAGTAATGTCTTTGTTTTTTAATATGCTGTCTAGATTGGTCATAGCTTTTCTCTCAAGGAGCAAGATTCCTGATCCAGGGATTTTCCCAAACCCAGGGATCAAACCCACATCTCCTGAGTCTCCTGCATTGGCAGGCAGATTCTTACCACTGGCTTAATTCTAATAAAACTTATTTCCCACTGAATTCTTTTCTCAAGCAATTCTAGAAAGATTAAAGTTAAGATTTTTCCTGACTCCATGCAATTTCGACCGTCTAGTCAATTAGCAGCCAGACTCAATCATGTATAAATGTTGCTCAGAGTTATGTGTTGGTTTCTCTCACTCTAAATGGTGACTATAACTCTTCTTTCAGAATGCAGCTAGGTTTCTTTATCTGATGCGGTACCAATGCTATCAATGCTTTTTTGTTGTTTGTTGTTGTTTTTTTTCTCTTGCTATGAGTTGAACTGTGATTGTCTTTCATGGATGAAAAGTTCTGTACCATTAAACTCTGCTTTCAAGGTGCTGGAAAACAAACCATTTAACTTTGCCCCTGACAGGTGAAGGAAAGCTTATAATCATGGGCATATAAGATTGTCAATGGTTCAAGGAGATAACTGGTGAAAGAAAGCCAAGCCTTTCAGCTCCAGGTTGCCAATTCTAATATATACCAGGTCAGCAGTGGTCAAAGATATAAGAGACTTTACAGATTCTTTTCTGGTTCCTGCTGGATGGAGAGTTTATGTCAGAAAAGCAACTCCAGAAATGACAACCTCAGCACAGAAGACACAATTTAATTGACATGGAAGAACAGCCATCATTCTGTCATTACAGGCTGCTAGCCACAATCACAGGGAAGACAATTCCATACAAATCTTGGCCTTTGCAGGGACACATGCCATGCAGTGACCAGAGTATCACTTGATAAAAGGGCTCAAGTGAACAGTGAAGATTTTCTGCTCAAGGAAGACCTTGCTACCTTGAGTGCACGCTCAGTCTGTCAGTCATATCTGAAGCTTTGCAACCCCATAGACTGTAGCTCCCCAGGCTCCTCTGTCCATGGGATTCTCCAGGCAAGAATGCTGGAGTGGGTTTTCCATTTCCTCCTCCTAGGGCTCTCCCCAACCCAGGGATTGAACCTAGGTTTCCTGCGTCTCTTGCATTGGCAGGTGGATTCTTTACTACTGAGCCACCTGATAATTAACACTCAGTGTTAAACCGCCCAACCATGGGCCAGCATTTGTCCTAGATTTGAAGATACTTGAGTACAATTTCTTCTTCCCTCCAGGCCCTCCAGTTTGGGGCTCTTTTCTAGTATTCCCTCTTTTCTAAGGAAAGGTGGTTGTGGCTGTTTCTCCCATTTTGTTCTCATCACAAATTTGGAGGATTTGTATAATTTTGACATTGCTATGATTATTAACTCTTTACAACAATACGTTTGATGACAACATAGCAAATTAAGCTCTGCCCAAATTAGAAATATTTTAGTGTTAATAAGTTGTTCTTGGTTCATGGAAAAGATGTTGGTGACCCAAGGCCCGGATTTGAATGCCTACTCGACACTCAGTGTCTTATATGTGTAGAAACAAATAAATTACTCAGCTTTTTCAAACTTCCACTTTATTCACTTGTCAAATGGTTTTAATAATGCCGATCCTACAGGATCATCGTAAAAATTTGTAGTATCTATAAAGTGTTTAAAAGACATATTTCATAAAAGATACCCAGAAAATGTCAGTTTCTTTTCTTCCATTAGTAAATTGTAGAAATTACAAAAATACTTCTGCAGCTTTATCACATATGATCTATTTAAATAATTAAGATATTGCACCAGTGGCTCTGAGATTTCCTTATTTATGGGGAATGCAAGCATGTCCCCAGTAGGAAGTTTCATGAGAAAGTGGTTTGCTGGGTTAGTCAAGACTGACATTTTGTGAATGACTGACAAAATTATAACAAGCTCTTGTATTTCACAGCATATGCACATGGCACCTTGATCATTTTGTCAGTAACCAAGTATATAAAAGGAAAAAATCAAATAATGATTGGTTATTCTATAGTCAGCATGTGGAATAAATGTCCCAACCTAGTGGTATCTTGTAGGTATTTCTTGGAGGTACATCCTGCAGGGCATCCACGGTATCACAGATAGTGATCCCCTGCTGTGTAGCCTTAGTGAACAACTTCACTTCACTGTGACTAACATGTTACATTAAATAAATAATATTCAAAATCCTTCCCAAGTATAAATGTGTCTGAACATTTGCTCTTATTGACAGATTATATAATCATAATTTTGCAACTTGCTTTAGTACATTTCTTTTGCTGTGGTTGACTTAAAATGAATTCATTTCACACTCTAAGCAGCAAGTTACTCAGAGGTATCGTAGTCAAGTTGTCTTATGTGATGACATCATTTACNGAACATTTGCTCTTATTGACAGATTATATAATCATAATTTTGCAACTTGCTTTAGTACATTTCTTTTGCTGTGGTTGACTTAAAATGAATTCATTTCACACTCTAAGCAGCAAGTTACTCAGAGGTATCGTAGTCAAGTTGTTTTATGTGATGACATCATTTACTGTATTACCAACATTACCTAATAGTTTTCCATTTCAAACAGGCACACTACCAATAATGACACAGCACTAGAAGAACACGGCTTGCTGTTCCAATGCCGGGTTGATTTTAGAGCACAGACAATAAGATTAGTGCTCACCTGACAAGTAAGCCCAATACATGTTGACAGGAAAGTCACGACGAATAAATACATGCCCCCATACTTATTCTTCTCTGACTATAAATATATTTTTAAAGAATATAGAATATTTTCCTTGACAACATCCTTGACATTTTAGATAACAGTTTATAAATCATATAGGAATTTGACAGTTACGATGCTAAAGTGCCTGCGTAGCACATAGAAATAGAGCATCCAGACCAACCTTGAAACCAAAGAAAGATAATAGTCATATGAAATAGCATTATTGGAATTTATTTGAACTTTTTTTTTCCAGTGTATAAGAGACTTCCAGAATCAGTGAATCAGGAAAGAACTAGAACTCATTCTCACTCCATGACTCAGTTCCCTTCCATTTTTTAAATACACTGTTTAAGCATTTCAATTAATTGAACACAACTTACCAATTTTAGAAGTAAGATTTTATTGGCTAACATAAATACATTCTTTAAATCAACTTGCATTAAGCCTTTATGTGGAAAAGAATTTATACTAAGGTATAAATATATTCTGATATAAATTAGACACAATTCCTTGACCTGAAGAAATTTTGTATCCAGTAATGATGAACACACACACTGTTAATGGATTTTTATTAATAATTTTATAGTATATAACAGGTATACCATTCTTTGTCCATGAATTGGTTACCCACACTCATATACACAAATATGCCTTTAAAATCTATCTCTAGAATGGGTAGATTTACATTGCACAGAAGAAAGTGTGCAACCCCAAAACCAAAAAATAAGTAATGATTTCATTTAACTAATTGTATAATCTCATCCTTCGCTGCCAGTGACTTGTATAAATTAGCCATATGCTCCTGGCATAATAAAATATAAGAGAAAATTTGCTGAAGAAACATGTTCCTGTTAAGTCAGAAACCATGAAGTGTCTGAGATTTTGCCATTTGCAAGCTAACAAATTATCCTGCCACCTTCTTATATACATTTTCTGACAGAAAAATGCAAGATTTCTGGGTCAAAGAAAAATTTCATTTAATGTTTATGACAAAACAAAGTAGCTAGAGAAATACCTTGCCCAATTTTCCACATCCCAGTTCCCGCTGGACAATGCCGTGAGGACCAGGTGTTTACACGATGGTGCAGTTGGTTACAGCACAAGAGAGGAACTCCAAAACTTGAGACTTGGAATTTACAGAGGACAGGCAACGTGCCCATGCTTCAGTCAGGAAATAGAGACAGGCTTTATTTTATTCTAGAATGTGAACAGATTCTGTCTGGGAAGATAGGGGAATATCTCTAAGTTAATTGTTGTTGTTCAGGGCTAAGTCATGTTTGACTCTTTGTGACCCCATGGACTGCAGAGTTCCATGCTTCTCTGTCCTTCACTATCTCCAGAGTTTGGACAAATTGATGTCCATTGAGTCAGTGATGCTATTTCATCATCTTTATGTTAATACTTTGGAATATAAACAAATATGTCCAGATGAAGGGGTGAAAAAAGATGGCCTCTGTGAGTCTCTACTGTTCAAATCCTTTGCTATTCAAACATGTCAGATGAACCAGACCATACAAGCCTGAAATATTAATGGAGATATGTCTTTCAAGAGCTTCCCATCTTGCATAAAAAGACAAAACCTTCCAACATGAAGGTCTTTTCTCTCTTTTTTCTGTGTGTCAATTTCACATAATCCCTGGAGATGGAAATAGCAATTGGTAACCGTGAAACAACAAGCCTGTTGGCAAAAGTCAACACGCTAGGAATGACAGAAGAGAAAGATAAAAAGAGTTTGAAAATCTCAATGCATTGCTATGCATCTGAATTAATGTGAGGTACTGTGTAACTCTGGATTTAACGGTATTTAGTGTAAAAAGCTCTCATTTGTTTCAGGTAAGTTAATTTGAGTTTCCTGTTACTTGCAACTGAAAGCATTTTTAAATCATGTGCAGCATGTGAAGAGATCTCTAAACGAACAAGCTCCTCCTCTCCTCTGAGTACTGTGGCAACGCATATGGAAATTCTGACTATAGTGTATTTATGGAACACATGAT
The DNA here is from genome assembly GCA_006410735.1 of Raphicerus campestris. Taxonomy (NCBI): domain Eukaryota; kingdom Metazoa; phylum Chordata; class Mammalia; order Artiodactyla; family Bovidae; genus Raphicerus; species Raphicerus campestris. The sequence goes on along the minus strand of SJYW01057504.1, from coordinate 227,808 downwards.
TCACACAAATTCTACCACTTATCCCTTATTAATACCTTGGGAGGTATTAATTTCCTCAATTTCACAATTGAGGCAATTTCAATTGAACAAAATTAAGTAACAAGCTTTTGAGGAAGAAAAAATATATAAACATGTGGGGGTCCATGTTTTTAACCCCCTCTAACATAGGCCAGCATCTCCTGCCTCTGTCACAATTTACAAAAGATGTGAGCACACATACTTGTCAAGCAACAATCCATTCTCCAGGTTTTGTCATTACACCAGCCCTCCTTACGAAAAGGTCTTTCCCACTGGCATCATCTCAAAACTCCCCAAACTAGGCTTCAACAGTGCGTGAACCAAGAACTTTCAGATGTTCAAACTGGATTTAGAAAAGGCAGAGGAACCAGAGATCAAATTGCCAACATCCATTGTATCATACAGAGAGCAAGAGAATACCAGACAAGTATCTACTTCTGCTTTATTGACTATGCCAAAGTCTTTGACTGTGTGGATCACAACAAACTGTGAACAATTCTTCAAGAGACGGGCATACCAGACCACCTTCCCTGCCTCCTGAGAAATCTATATGTAGGTGAAGAAGCATCAGTTAGAAACAGAGGTGGAAAAACGGACTGGTTCCAAATTGAGAAGAGTACTGTCAAGGCTGCACATTGTCACCCTGCTTATGAAGAGTACATTGTGCAAAATATTGGGCTGGATGAAGCATAAGCTGGAATCAAGATTGCCTGGAAAAATATCAATAACCTTAGATATGCAGATGACACCACACTAATGGCAGAAAGCAAAGAGGAACTGACAAGCCTCTTGATGAAAGTGAAAGAGGAGAGTGAAAAAACTGGCTTATATCTCAACATTCAAAAAACTAAGATCATGGCATCTGGTCCCAACACTTCAAGGCAAATAGATGGGGAAACAATGGAAACAGTGAGAGACTTTATTTCCTTGGGCTTCATAATCATTGCAGATGGTGACTATAGCCATGAAATTAAGACACTTGTTCCTTGGAAGAAAAACTATGACCAACTTAGACAGCGTATTAAAAAGCAGACACATTAGTTTGCCGGCAAAGGTCAGTCTAAGTCAAAGCTATGGTTTTTTCAGTAGTCATGTATGGATGTGAGAGTTGGACTATAAAGAAAGCTGAGTGCTGAAAAATTGCTGCTTTTGAACTGTGATGTTGGAAAAGACTCTTGAGAGTCCCTTGGACTATAAGGAGATCAAACCAATCCATCTGAAAGAAAATCAATCCTGAATATTCATTGGAAAGACTGATGCTGAAGCTGAAGCTACAATATTGGCTACCTGATGCAAAGAGCTGACTCACTGGGAAGGACCCAGATGCTGGAAAAGATTGAAGGCAGAAGAAGGGGATGACAGAGGGTGAGATGGTTGGATGACATCACTGACTTAATGGACATGAGTCTGAGCAAGTTTCAGAGGTTGGTGACGAACAGGGAAACGTGGCGTGCAGCAGTCTATGGGGTTGGGAAAATGTTAGACACGACTGNTGAGATGGTTGGATGACATCACTGACTTAATGGACATGAGTCTGAGCAAGTTTCAGAGGTTGGTGACGAACAGGGAAACGTGGCGTGCAGCAGTCTATGGGGTTGGGAAAATGTTAGACACAACTGTGCAACTGAACTGAATTGATTGTCTCTATACTCACTTCTCTTCTGAGTAGCAGTTGAGTTACTCTGATCTACTGACACTCTTGAATATTTATCAACTCCCTATAATATATACATAAAATACAGTCATCTTGAGGCAATACCATAACAGAGTTTACTATGGTTGGAATGGTAATATCAAGGATGGAATATCCTTAATATGGACTATCANTGTGCAACTGAACTGAATTGATTGTCTCTATACTCACTTCTCTTCTGAGTAGCAGTTGAGTTACTCTGATCTACTGACACTTTTGAATATTTATCAACTCCCTATAATATGCACATAAAATACAGTCATCTTGAGGCAATACCATAACAGAGTTTACTATGGTTGGAATGGTAATATCAAGGATGAAATATCCTTAATATGGACTATCAGTGGAATATCAAGCTGGTGGTGGATAGAAGCATTGAGCGCATCCAAATTCATGGGATACAGTCTTTCATTCTTGCACTGAGTGGAGCATTGAATAACAAAAGGAGTTAACTAGTATCTAAGAATTTGATTTCCTATAGGAAAAAAAAAATCTCATTACAACAAGCACCTAATCTCTATTTCATACAAAAGCTTTCCAAATCCCCTAGGCCAATGGTTCACAGATTTCAAATATTTCTCAACATAACAGAATGTCAATGAGACAAGAGAATTCATCCCCCCAAGTGACGCCTTGGTTAAACCAATATAGCAGAAGATGAGGTGCATGCTGGGAATATTCTAGTTTACTAAAATGTATGATGATTGAGGTAACACAAATGAGCAATAGAGACAGATACCAGTGATGTTATGTGATGGCTGTCCTGGTTATTCTATCAAATGCCATGAATCAGTTGTGTCTGGTATATTCAGCTAGAACCATGTTTGCTTTAAAGATCCTTAATGCTTTTTTTGTTTTTTAATTTCCATTATGAGCCAGTAATTTTATAAAATTCAATAAATATGAAGTACTAAAAAATCAAAATTTTAAAAACCATAGGCCCCTAATTTTTAATACTAGTGTCAGTAGACAAATATCAATAAATGTAAAACAAATACAAGACAGAGAAAAAATTAATTTAGATACCATTAGCTTTATTTAAAGTATGCATAAGGGTAATTAGCAGAGAATAATGCTGTTACACATAACTTTTTGTCCTTCTGTAAACATAATTTACAAGAAGTTATAAATTAAATAGAAATTTATCCAGATTAAACACACATACACACATGTGCACACACACACACACATATATATATATTCATATATATTTATGAATATGTATATATATATATATACATATTCATATGTGGGCTTCCCAGGTGACACTAGTGGTAAAGAACCTACTTGCCAATACAGGAGACATAAGAGACACTGGCTTGATTCCTGTGTCAGGAAGATCCCCTGGAGGAGGGCATGGCAACCCACTTCATTGAGAATCCTGTGGACAGAGGAGCCTAGCAGGCTCCATAGGATTGCAAAGAATCTGACACGACTGAAGTGACTTAGAATGCATGAACATTACATATATATGCATACATATAACCTTAGAATGAACACTGTATATATCTATATTTGATGTGACAAATAAACTTGCCTTATCGCTTTTAGCCTAAATATTCTAGGTTATATTGACAACAAAGCTATTTCTGTGACAATGTTTATAAGCTCCATTTTTGGTTCTGTTTTAAAAAACAGTGATTCTAGAGAACTCAGTCTCACAGAGGTATATTGATGGGAGCTAGGCAAAAAAATTTAGAACCATTTCAGTAAGCTCAAGATACTCATATTTACCTTTCATAGAACATAAACCAAGTGATTCTGTATTTAAAAACTCATTTTAGTCCTACATCAACAGACATTTCTAGGAATTTATTCTGTAAAGTTTGGGTCAAACTTAAATTATCTTTTGATAAAAAAAACTAGACTCTGTGCAACTGAACTGATTATCTCTCCACTCACTTCTCTTCTGAATAGCAGTTCAGTTACTCTGATCTACTGACACTTTTGAATATTTATCAAAAGACTCTGATTTTCATACACTTGTTAGCTACAGTTAACAAACTCATGGGAAAATACCACACACATTCATGAGCTCTTACTTGGGTAACCACTACAGAGTCTGTGCCACAAGCGTGCTACAAGAAAAGAGCTACAACACCTGAAATCGTGCATGTTTGTTCAGGCAACGAATCCACTGATTGTATCTTAAATATCTAGTCATATCAGAATGGTATAAAACTTTCTAAGCTCTTTTCTTAAGGCTTCTGAATACCTTTTTCACAGACCCCNCCCTGGGTCAGGAAGATCCCCTGGAGGAGGGCATGGCAACCCACTTCATTGAGAATCCTGTGGACAGAGGAGCCTAGCAGGCTCCATAGGATTGCAAAGAATCTGACACGACTGAAGTGACTTAGAATGCGTGAACATTACATATATATGCATACATACAACCTTAGAATGAACACTGTATATATCTATATTTGATGTGACAAATAAACTTGCCTTATCGCTTTTAGCCTAAATATTCTAGGTTATATTGACAACAAAGCTATTTCTGTGACAATGTTTATAAGCTCCATTTTTGGTTCTGTTTTAAAAAACAGTGATTCTAGAGAACTCAGTCGCACAGAGGTATATTGATGGGAGCTAGGAAAAAAAATTTAGAACCATTTCAGTAAGCTCAAGATACTCATATTTACCTTTCATAGAACATAAACCAAGTGATTCTGTATTTAAAAACTCATTTTAGTCCTACATCAACAGACATTTCTAGGAATTTATTCTGTAAAGTTTGGGTCAAACTTAAATTATCTTTTGATGAAAAAAACTAGACTCTGTGCAACTGAACTGATTATCTCTACACTCACTTCTCTTCTGAATAGCAGTTCAGTTACTCTGATCTACTGACACTTTTGAATATTTATCAAAAGACTCTGATTTTCATACACCTGTTAGCTACAGTTAACAAACTCATGGGAAAATACCACACACATTCATGAGCTCTTACTGTGGGTAACCACTACAGAGTCTGTGCCACAAGCGTGCTACAAGAAAACAGCTACAACACCTGAAATCGTGCATGTTTGTTCAGGCAACGAGTCCACTGATTGTATCTTAAATATCTAGTCATATCAGAATGGTATAAAACTTTCTAAGCTCTTTTCTTAAGGCTTCTGTNACAGTTAACAAACTCATGGGAAAATACCACACACATTCATGAGCTCTTACTTGGGTAACCACTACAGAGTCTGTGCCACAAGCGTGCTACAAGAAAAGAGCTACAACACCTGAAATCGTGCATGTTTGTTCAGGCAACGAATCCACTGATTGTATCTTAAATATCTAGTCATATCAGAATGGTATAAAACTTTCTAAGCTCTTTTCTTAAGGCTTCTGTATACCTTTTTCACAGACCCCTGCTAGCTTCATGGCCACACTGAGAAGCATTGATCCGGAGAGAGTGCAATGGTCTGGCCAGAACCAACACTTCACAGAACGGCAGAATGGATAGATAGGCTGTTATATACAGCACCAATAATCTGTATTTTCTACAACCATTCCTTCATTTTTCATGAGAAGCCTCTCTTCTTTCTTCTTAATTCAATTTTGCCTCATCTCTATCTTACCTCCATTTAAATCAGCTATTTTATTTGCACTAGTATCTTACTGGGCAAACTTTTAATGAGGGCCCATGCATTTCAGCAAGAGAATGGGAGTCCAGGGGCTCCCCATGTTGTTCAGTGGTGAAGAACCAGCCTGCCTATGCGGCAGATCCAGCCTGCCTATGCAGCAGATGCGGGAGCCACAGATTTGATCCCTGGGGCTGGAAGATCCACTGGAGGAGGAAATGGCAACCCACTCCAGTATTCCTGCCTGAAAAAAGTCCCATGGACAGAGGAGCCTGGCAGACTACAATCCATGGGGTCACAGAGAATCAGATATGACTGAGCATAGAAGCACATGGGAGACGAAAGAGCTAAAGAAACGACTTATTTACAGACTTCAAGGTGGCAGCAGGTAAGACAAGCCTGATGAAGACCAGCCGTTCTCCCCAGCTGGGTGAAATCCTCTTGGCTCTAGTGACTGCTGCCAGGAAATGGTTCCTTTACAGTCATCCTGGAGAACATTGTCTGCTAAATGAAAGATAAGAAGGTTCCTTTTTTATTGCTGTTTCTTTCTCTTGGTCTGTGAGTCTCCCTTCCATCAACATAACCCTTCTAAATGCTCTAAGTGGGATGTGAGACAACCAATTGCAGAATTTGAGACATTTACATCCATGACCTTTAATAGTAGCTGGCTAACTGAATTGGTCGGGGGATCCCCCAAAACTGTCTATGCAAAATAAGTAGGTTCTTATCTTATTTCTTTAACTTCTGAGTAATGGAAGAACACTGCCCATATCACCACATGGTTTATCATACCCCAGGGCATGTCCTGCTCTTTTAACTACTCACAGTAGCTCTGAGTCATGCATGGCCTAACTCAAGGCAGATAGANTAAGCTATTTATTTTATTACAGTTAATGATATTTATTCCACAAAGTTGGTAGAGATATGCAATTTGTGTCAAAAAATGATTCATAAATATTAGGAGTGTCTGTTGTAAGAGAATACCCTTAAAAAAGCCAGGAGTATAGCCCATTTTATGGGAAAAGTTTTTTTTTTTTAATTACCACTACAAGTTGTAAGGATAATATTAATTTTCATGAGCATATTGTAGGATCACTAAATTGAAGGCCAAATGTGCAGGCTTTGCTGTTTTGAAGAGCATCTAAAATTAAGCTGGAAAGAGACATGCTCTTTATCTGAGCAATTTTCTGCAAACTGTGCCCCAAACCAAGGCTTACTCATCATTAGAAGTCTGAATCTGTATACAAAGATGTGAATCTCAGGGTTTTTTTTTTCACTCCAAACCTATGTGCACATACTTTTTTTGGTGGTTCAGACAGTATACAATCTCCCTGCAATGCAGGAGTCTCAGGTTTGATCCCTGGGTTGGGAAGATCCCCTGGAGGAGGAATGGCAACCCAATCCAGTATTCTTCCCTGGAGAATCCAAATGGACAGAGGAGCCTGGTGGAGTATAGCCTATGGGGTTCCAGAGTCAGATATGTCTGAACAACTAATGCTTTCACTTCACTTTTAAACTTATGTTCACATACCTATTGTCTGTGGGAAATCCCATGGACAGAGGACCCTGGCAGGCTACAGTCCATGTGGTCACAAGAGTCGGACACAACCTAGCGACTAAACCACCACCAAAAGCCATACACCAGTTTTAAGATTTAGCTCGAGCTTATCGGTTTTTGTTTTGGGGTGTGTGTGTGTGTTTAGTGAAGAAACAGGTAAAAATAGGGGCAGAAAAACAAAACAAACAAAGACTTAAAAGACTGCTTTGAAATTCTTGTTGTTCGGTCTAAGTCGCGTTTTTGCTTTGTTCGCTCTAAGTCGACAATTTGCTTTGAAATTATTGACAGTTAAACCAAAAGTAAGCACAGGACACTCTAAACATTTTTCAGTCCTATTCAATCAATTCAAATCAAGAAACTTAAAACAATTAATTAATGAAATATGGTGCTAGATCCTTTATTTCAGAAGAAAGAACTAACTTTAAGCCATATTCATTCAAGAGGAATAATTCTTTCTGGAAAGAAAGAAAAATAAATAAAACTAGAAAGCTTTGTTAAAAAAAAAAAAAAAAGCCCACACTGTACCAATTGTTATGCTTTTATTTCATGATAAAAACATATAAAATTTACCATCTTAATCATTTTTTACATGTACCACACAGTTGTATTGACTGTAGTTCAACAGTTCTCTAGAGATTTTGTAATGTAAAACTGAAACTCTATACCCACTGAATGACTTCTATCCCTTTTTTTCTTAGTCCCAGGAGAAAAAAAAATCTGCCAGGAAGAAAAATGTTCCTGATTTCTGTTCTGGATTTTTATTAAAATAAAGGCATCCATAAAAACCACAACAAAACTAAGTAAATTGTTTCTAAGATTATCAATATATTGCATCTCCTTTCATTTATTAAATCAAAGGCTATAAAAATATTTGGTCAGCTTTACTCCCATTTAGTTGACATTTGTAATGAATGTATTTTGTATCTGGAAAAAATGTTTTTGTTTGTTCAGAACATTTAATCTTAATGTAGCCTTCTTTTATGTCTTTATTATCTCTTACTTCAGTTTTTTAAAATTTATTTATTTTAATTGGAGGTTAATTACAATATTGTATTGATTTTCCTAATACTGATCATGTAGTCCTCCCTATTTCTTGCAATTTTGCAAGTCTCCTATTTAGCTTCTTATTACTTTCTTATTCCTCTTTAATTGATTACTTCAGGTATTGCCAGTATATCTCCTAATGTGTAATTCTGATCCAATCTTTTACCTGAACAAAAATCCTTGATG
>SJYW01057504.1:160600-218287 GCA_006410735.1 Raphicerus campestris | reverse complement strand
AGTCTTTCATTCTTGCACTGAGTGGAGCATTGAATAACAAAAGGAGTTAACTAGTATCTAAGAATTTGATTTCCTATAGGAAAAAAAAAATCTCATTACAACAAGCACCTAATCTCTATTTCATACAAAAGCTTTCCAAATCCCCTAGGCCAATGGTTCACAGATTTCAAATATTTCTCAACATAACAGAATGTCAATGAGACAAGAGAATGAATCCCCCCAAGTTACGCCTTGGTTAAACCAATATAGCAGAAGATGAGGTGGATGCTGGGAATATTCTAGTTTACTAAAATGTATGATGATTGAGGTAACACAAATGAGCAATAGAGACAGATACCAGTGATGTTATGTGATGGCTGTCCTGGTTATTCTATCAAATGCCATGAATCAGTTGTGTCTGGTATATTCAGCTAGAACCATGTTTGCTTTAAAGATCCTTAATGCTTTTTTTGTTTTTTAATTTCCATTATGAGCCAGTAATTTTATAAAATTCAATAAATATGAAGTACTAAAAAATCAAAATTTTAAAAACCATAGGCCCCTAATTTTTAATACTAGTGTCAGTAGACAAATATCAATAAATGTAAAACAAATACAAGACAGAGAAAAAATTAATTTAGATACCATTAGCTTTATTTAAAGTATGCATAAGGGTAATTAGCAGAGAATAATGCTGTTACACATAACTTTTTGTCCTTCTGTAAACATAATTTACAAGAAGTTATAAATTAAATAGAAATTTATCCAGATTAAACACACATACACACATGTGCACACACACACACACATATATATATATTCATATATATTTATGAATATGTATATATATATATATACATATTCATATGTGGGCTTCCCAGGTGACACTAGTGGTAAAGAACCTACTTGCCAATACAGGAGACATAAGAGACACTGGCTTGATTCCTGGGTCAGGAAGATCCCCTGGAGGAGGGCATGGCAACCCACTTCATTGAGAATCCTGTGGACAGAGGAGCCTAGCAGGCTCCATAGGATTGCAAAGAATCTGACACGACTGAAGTGACTTAGAATGCGTGAACATTACATATATATGCATACATACAACCTTAGAATGAACACTGTATATATCTATATTTGATGTGACAAATAAACTTGCCTTATCGCTTTTAGCCTAAATATTCTAGGTTATATTGACAACAAAGCTATTTCTGTGACAATGTTTATAAGCTCCATTTTTGGTTCTGTTTTAAAAAACAGTGATTCTAGAGAACTCAGTCTCACAGAGGTATATTGATGGGAGCTAGGCAAAAAAATTTAGAACCATTTCAGTAAGCTCAAGATACTCATATTTACCTTTCATAGAACATAAACCAAGTGATTCTGTATTTAAAAACTCATTTTAGTCCTACATCAACAGACATTTCTAGGAATTTATTCTGTAAAGTTTGGGTCAAACTTAAATTATCTTTTGATGAAAAAAACTAGACTCTGTGCAACTGAACTGATTATCTCTACACTCACTTCTCTTCTGAATAGCAGTTCAGTTACTCTGATCTACTGACACTTTTGAATATTTATCAAAAGACTCTGATTTTCATACACCTGTTAGCTACAGTTAACAAACTCATGGGAAAATACCACACACATTCATGAGCTCTTACTGTGGGTAACCACTACAGAGTCTGTGCCACAAGCGTGCTACAAGAAAACAGCTACAACACCTGAAATCGTGCATGTTTGTTCAGGCAACGAGTCCACTGATTGTATCTTAAATATCTAGTCATATCAGAATGGTATAAAACTTTCTAAGCTCTTTTCTTAAGGCTTCTGTATACCTTTTTCACAGACCCCTGCTAGCTTCATGGCCACACTGAGAAGCATTGATCCGGAGAGAGTGCAATGGTCTGGCCAGAACCAACATCTCACAGAACGGCAGAATGGATAGATAGGCTGTTATATACAGCACCAATAATCTGTATTTTCTACAACCATTCCTTCATTTTTCATGAGAAGCCTCTCTTCTTTCTTCTTAATTCAATTTTGCCTCATCTCTATCTTACCTCCATTTAAATCAGCTATTTTATTTGTACTAGTATCTTACTGGGCAAACTTTTAATGAGGGCCCATGCATTTCAGCAAGAGAATGGGAGTCCAGGGGCTCCCCATGTTGTTCAGTGGTGAAGAACCAGCCTGCCTATGCGGCAGATCCAGCCTGCCTATGCAGCAGATGCGGGAGCCACAGATTTGATCCCTGGGGCTGGAAGATCCACTGGAGGAGGAAATGGCAACCCACTCCAGTATTCCTGCCTGAAAAAAGTCCCATGGACAGAGGAGCCTGGCAGACTACAATCCATGGGGTCACAGAGAGTCAGATATGACTGAGCATAGAAGCACATGGGAGACGAAAGAGCTAAAGAAATGACTTATTTACAGACTTCAAGGTGGCAGCAGGTAAGACAAGCCTGATGAAGACCAGCCGTTCTCCCCAGCTGGGTGAAATCCTCTTGGCTCTAGTGACTGCTGCCAGGAAATGGTTCCTTTACAGTCATCCTGGAGAACATTGTCTGCTAAATGAAAGATAAGAAGGCTCCTTTTTTATTGCTGTTTCTTTCTCTTGGTCTGTGAGTCTCCCTTCCATCAACATAACCCTTCTAAATGCTCTAGGTGGGATGTGAGACAACCAATTGCAGAATTTGAGACATTTACATCCATGACCTTTAATAGTAGCTGGCTAACTGAATTGGTCGGGGGCTCCCCCAAAACTGTCTATGCAAAATAAGTAGGTTCTTATCTTATTTCTTTAACTTCTGAGTAATGGAAGAACACTGCCCATATCACCACATGGTTTATCATACCCCAGGGCATGTCCTGCTCTTTTAACTACTCACAGTAGCTCTGAGTCATGCATGGCCTAACTCAAGGCAGATAGATGAACAACTCTTTGATTTGGGTGCAGTTTTCACTTCATTGTATATTTAACACTTTGAAATGAATATTCAGCCACCACAGTGCTGGGGTACCATGTTGAGAGTCCTGGCAGATGGGAAAAGCCAAATTTTCATTCACAATATTCAGACAAAGCCAAGTACCTTGGCAAAGATTCAGTATCTCCATGACCTTACCCAGACAAACACATAGCTTAACCCTTTGCAACTTTCTCTCTGACTATTGTTTGTTTGATGTGAGTGTTTTGGGCTTTTCTGATTCATTTGAAAAGACTCTGATGCTGGGAAGAATTGAGGGCAGGAGAAGAAGGGGACAACAGAGGATGAGATGGTTGGATGGCATCACCAACTCAATGGACATGGGTTTGGGTGGATTCTGGGAGTTGGTAATGGACAGGGAGGCCTGGCATGCTGCGGTTCACAGGGTCACAAAGAGTCAGACAAGACTGAGTGACTGAACTGAATTGAACTGAAGATGATGTAATTGATCTCAATTAGCCTTGGCTTCAGAAATTTATCTCCTTGAGAAGGAAGGTAGGCCAAGTTTACACTCACTCATAATTATTCCTTCAGGCTTCCTAGGTGTTGCTAGTGGTAAATAATCTGCCTATCAATACAGGAGACAGAAGAGATGCGGGTTCAATCCCTGGGACTGGAAGATCCCCTGGAGGAAGAAATGGCAACCCATTTCAGTATTCTGGTCAAGAAAATCCCATAGACAGAGGAGTCTGGTGGGTACAGTCCATGGGGTCACAAAAGAATCGGACATGACTGAGCACAAGATTCCTCACATTCTGCAGTAGCTCTGTAAACTCAGAGCTCCTTATTTCTGGGCTTCTCCTTATTTTCTGTGTTGCAAAAGTGTAAGCAACATGTTTAAAAGTTAGTCTCATTATTTGACAGAATGTGCATTGCTCAAGCTAGCAAATTCTATGGCTCATGAGGAAACAAAGTGTTTTATTTCTTTTGTTCCAAGGTTAAACATGCACTGTGAAGTAGATATTCACATTTATTTTCATGAACACAATCCCGGGATAAATTACTGCATATCTGTGAAGTGCAGATGGGACTCCTTGTTTCAAAAGATTCTTTAAAGGCTTCTCCGGAAACAAATAAATTGTACCTATTTTACATATCGTTATTTTACACAGAACATTGAATGAAAATACTTACAATGGTATTATAGCTTAATGTTTCTATAAGAGGACAACAGAGGATGAGATGGTTGGATAGCATCACTGACTCGATGGACATGAGTTTGAGTGAGCTCCAGGAGTTGGTGATGGATAGGGAAGCCTGGTATGCTGCACTCCTCAGGGTCACAAAGAGTTGGACATGACTAAGCTGAGTGACTGAACTGAACTGATACAATTTTAGTCCTCATAAGAACAGCTAACTGTATCAAGTAAGCACTAATTTCTGCATTTTAGTTATATTGTTTTGTTTTTACCATAACAAGTTTATTTCATAAAAGGCTATCAGTGTCAGATATTAGAGGGCAAGCATGTGGCTGCTCCATTATAAAAGTAAGTGAAGCATTCAAAGAACAAGCATTTCTCTTTTACCTATCAGCAAATCAACTAAGCCAATGTCCATATTATTAATAAGTTCTCTATCTAGAATTTCTCACCTCTAAATATGATTCCCACTGAGTCACATAGAAAGTAAAGACATCTTTCTAATATAAAGAAATAAATGATAAAATAAGAGAATGGCTCTCATTAGAGCAGGTAAAAAAAAAAAGTAAATGGAAAAACTCATTGGCGTTCAGTGTTAAATCCCCCTGGCTACAAATATATAATTTAGAACTTCAATTAAAATTATTTTACCACTATGATTGTTTAATTTTTGTCACTCTATCCTTATCAACCACTAGTCCTAGTGAATTCAGTCAATGTAATGAGAGAAAAAGGAAGAACTGTAAAAGAGAAATTTTTATCCTTTTTTCCTCATAATTATGAAGCCAAAAATGACTGCGGCCAAGATGTATAAGGGAATCCTAGGTGCAGAAGTGAAGAAGTGAAGTGAAGTCATTCAGTCGTGTTCGACCCTCAGCGACCCCATGGATTGCAGACTTCCAGGCTCTTCGGTCCATGGGATTTTCCAGGCAAGAGTCCTAAAGTGGATAGATACAAATATTCAGGATATATAGTGACCAAATTTCTATGTAATAACTGAGACATAGCTAGATCACCAATTTATGACTCTTCTAGTTCTATTTCCTCTATTTTACCTTCTTTGAAATCTGTTATCCAATAAGTTTGAAACAGTGACTAACTAATGGGTTTCCCTTTTAATCACCCCTGCTGCCTCTCAGCCATGATTTAGATGCAAAAGTGAAGGGAGGAAAGGAAACAGTCATTAAGCACTTACTGCATGCAGATATTGACCTAAGCATTTGTTCACATCCTTTACATGGGAAAATAATCACACCACCCTGTTAAGTTATATATATTCCAATTTACTATATTACTAGGGAAAGTTAGACTCAGTTAAGTTAATGTATATTGCCCAAAATTGTAACCGCAATAAGTTCTGATTATTACAAAATAAATCAATTTTCCACTTAAAAAAAAAAAAAGGAACTAATACTTGGATCAGGTTTTGTAACTTGATCTGGAATCCAAAAAACAATTCCATGGTACTTCCAAAAACAAATGTCCTCCATTGTAAAGTGGAGCTAGAGTTGCAGGATACAACCTTACCTGCAACCTTACCTCACCACATAGCTCCTGTTCGTAAGACCAAAAATGGTCTCAGGTTGGGGAAAAGGTAGCAATGATTTAGTCAAAAATCCTTAACGCAATATGCATTAAAACTCATGCATTTACATTTATTTTTTGTGTCTTTGTCTAAACTGAGTCTGTGATGACTCCACATCAGTAGACGTTTTCCAGTATTTTTTTCATCTGAACACCATCATTACCCCCATCAGATTAAATCACTGTATGAAAGTATCAGTATTATGTGTTTAAAGCTCTGAAAGCATAATAGCATTTGGAACAATGATAAAATCAAGTACAGGTATTTCCTCTCATTGTGTCTTACTCAGGCTAGAGCAGACCACAGAGGAACTCTGCCGGGGTAACCAATTCTAATCAGCCACCGCCTGACTCTCTTCTGGAAGTAATTTTTGAGTGTTGAAAGTTATTCAGTGATTTCAAGTGCCAGTAGGTAAAACTGTAAAATGTATATCTCCAAGGCATAGTGATACCCTTCCAGTGAGTCAAATGGCTGAAGTGTGCAGTTGAGGTGCTCTTATTTTCAAAGTACATGGCAGAATAAAAGAGCAAATTGACTGCAAATAATAAATGGACAAGTAATAGGCTATAATCACTTCCTAGGAATTCTAGATTAAAAGTGCCAAGATTGTTTAGTGTCCTCTTTATATTTTGTAATAAGATATTTTGTCCAATAAATTTGAAGACTGAGATGGATACAATTAAAGACTACAAATAGTGCAAAAAAGGGAAGAAGTGAAAAACAAGCAAGTATTCCCAATGTCAACAAGTGCAGTGCAAGATCAAGCAAAAAGAAGTACTGACTTTAAAAAGTTTATTGTGTCTTGTGGAGCTATGACTGAAAGTAAAGACAACTAATAATGCTGAAATAAGTGTATGTTTTATAGATAAGTATTATTTTGAGCAGTAAGTTCCAGAGTTATGATCTGATTGCCAAATTGTAATCTTCATATTTCTACTCAAAGTAAAATTTGAGGGTAAATGGAAAATGAATTTGATCTAGGATGGTATTTTAATGCATCCATTAAAACACATTGTTCATTAAAATGATATAAATGTACTTGAAGCAAACTTCAAATGTAATTTAATTAGCTGGCATATGTTTAAAGCATTATCTCAAATTCGTTATCACAGTTTTTGTTCTAAGAAAAAGATTTCTGTTTTAATGGCATCTGTAGCAACAAGATTTGGATGTGAAAGATGATCTCTTAACTTACAAATCTTTATCTAAGCTATTTATTTTATTACAGTTAATGATATTTATTTCACAAAGTTGGTAGAGATATGCAATTTGTGTCAAAAAATGATTCATAAATATTAGGAGTGTCTGTTGTAAGAGAATACCCTTAAAATAGCCAGGAGTATAGCCCATTTTATGGGAAAAGTTTTTTTTTTTTAATTACCATTACAAGTTGTAAGGATAATATTAATTTTCATGAGCATATTTTAGGATCACTAAATTAAAGGCCAAATGTGCAGGCTTTGCTGTTTTGAAGAGCGTCTAAAATTAAGCTGGAAAGAGACATGCTCTTTATCTGAGCAATTTTCTGCAAACTGTGCCCCAAACCAAGGCTTACTAACATCATTAGAAGTCTGAATCTGTATACAAAGATGTGAATCTCAGGGGGTTTTTTTCACTCCAAACCTATGTGCACATGCTTTTTTTGGTGGTTCAGACAGTATACAATCTCCCTGCAATGCAGGAGTCTCAGGTTTGATCCCTGGGTTGGGAAGATCCCCTGGAGGAGGAATGGCAACCCAATCCAGTATTCTTCCCTGGAGAATCCAAATGGACAGAGGAGCCTGGTGGAGTATAGCCTATGGGGTTCCAGAGTCAGATATGTCTGAACAACTAATGCTTTCACTTCACTTTTAAACTTATGTTCACATACCTATTGTCTGTGGGAAATCCCATGGACAGAGGACCCTGGCAGGCTACAGTCCATGTGGTCACAAGAGTCGGACACAACCTAGCGACTAAACCACCACCAAAAGCCATACACCAGTTTTAAGATTTAGCTAGAGCTTACCGGTTTTTGCTTTGGGGTGTGTGTGTGTGTTTAGTGAAGAAACAGGTAAAAATAGGGGCAGAAAAACAAAACAAACAAAGACTTAAAAGACTGCTTTGAAATTCTTGTTGTTCGGTCTAAGTCGCGTCTTTGCTTTGTTCGGTCTAAGTCGACACTTTGCTTTGAAATTATTGACAATTAAACCAAAAGTAAGCACAGGACACTCTAAACATTTTTCAGTCCTATTCAATCAATTCAAATCAAGAAACTTAAAACAATTAATTAATGAAATATGGTGCTAGATCCTTTATTTCAGAAGAAAGAACTAACTTTAAGCCATATTCATTCAAGAGGAATAATTCTTTCTGGAAAGAAAGAAAAATAAATAAAACTAGAAAGCTTTGTTAAAAAAAAAAAAAAAAGCCCACACTGTACCAATTGTTATGCTTTTATTTCATGATAAAAACATATAAAATTTACCATCTTAATCATTTTTTACATGTACCACACAGTTGTATTGACTGTAGTTCAACAGTTCTCTAGAGATTTTGTAATGTAAAACTGAAACTCTATACCCACTGAATGACTTCTATCCCTTTTTTTCTTAGTCCCAGGAGAAAAAAAAATCTGCCAGGAAGAAAAATGTTCCTGATTTCTGTTCTGGATTTTTATTAAAATAAAGGCATCCATAAAAACCACAACAAAACTAAGTAAATTGTTTCTAAGATTATCAATATATTGCATCTCCTTTCATTTATTAAATCAAAGGCTATAAAAATATTTGGTCAGCTTTACTCCCATTTAGTTGACATTTGTAATGAATGTATTTTGTATCTGGAAAAAATGTTTTTGTTTGTTCAGAACATTTAATCTTAATGTAGCCTTCTTTTATGTCTTTATTATCTCTTACTTCAGTTTTTTAAAATTTATTTATTTTAATTGGAGGTTAATTACAATATTGTATTGATTTTCCTAATACTGATCATGTAGTCCTCCCTATTTCTTGCAATTTTGCAAGTCTCCTATTTAGCTTCTTATTACTTTCTTATTCCTCTTTAATTGATTACTTCAGGTATTGCCAGTATATTTCCTAATGTGTAATTCTGATCCAATCTTTTACCTGAACAAAAATCCTTGATGCTTCACTCTGCATTGATGTTCAAGGACCTGATAGCCCCCATCACCTGTAGAATTTTAGTCAAAATTGCACTTCCCTACCTTTGCTCACATAGAACTTCTCATTTCTGTTTTATCTTAACTTTTACTACTGTGACTTCCCTGGTGGCTCAGATGGTAAAGTGTCTGACTACAATGCTGGAGACCTGGGTTCAGTTCCTCTGTCAGGAAGATCTCCTGGAGAAGGAAACGGCAACCTACTCCAGTATTCTTGCCTGGAAAATCCCAAGGATGGAGGAATCTGTTAGGCTACAGTCCATGGGGTCACAGAGAGTCGGACACAACTGAGCAAGTTCACTCACTTTACTTCTGCATCCATAGCATATATGCTAAAAATACACAAAGTGCATACTCTCATAGATTCACACACAATTTTAAAAACACAAAAACATGATGACTCCTGTAACCACAATCCAGATGAAGAAAAAGGATACTGCTGCATAGCAGAAGCTCCTGTTAGTGTCCATATTTGTTTGAATTTTGTGTTAATCATTTTGCTGTTGTTTTTCTGTTGTTTTATCCCATTGCTAATCTCTAAGTTATAGTGCCAAATAGTGTGTTTTAAAATTACCTATGAATGGAAGTATAGAATTTGTTCTTCAGCATCTTGTATCTTTTACTGGATAGTATGGTTGTGAAATCCATTCGGATAATCCGATTTAGCTCTAGGTTATGTGTTTTCATTGCTTGGCACTATTTTCTGATCATCCAGCTGACAACGTTTAATCTGTGTTGAATGCCATCAATTAGACATAAACACGCGTGGACTTAAAATTCCAAAAAAGAGTTCAGGGCCTGGGAATCAGTGACATACAAGCAGTCATTAAGTCAGGGCATGGAAAAATCATTTGGGATAGTACACAAAGTGAGAAGAGAGGAAAGACTTATTGCCAGGAAAAGCCAACAGTAATATGATAAAAGAGAAAAAATAGCCTTGGGAAGGAACTGTTAGCAAGGAAGAAGGAACACGAAGATACAGAAGTGTTAAGAAAGTCAGCAATAAAGTCTCAGTAGAGAAGGGAAGCAAGTGTAAAAAGTGATGGATCTGCTGATTTGGAAGGTACCCAGTGGTGATGGGTAACAGTCTAATTTTAGTATGTTGAGGGAAAAAAAAAAATGAAAAGTGAAAACAAGAGACATCTTAAAAAAAAAAAAAAAGATATCCAAGTAGCTTGGCTATAAACAGGAGAAATATAAAGTAACAATAGAGTGGTAGATTTTTTAGGATGGAAGCCTGAAGCACTCTTAAATGCCAAGGAAAATGTCCATTAGGAACTAGAGATCATTGTTAGAATGTAAAGTTACAGGTGTTAGTCTTTCGAGGCAAAAAGCACAATGTAGATTTAAGCTTCGAAGTCTAAAAATCTCATGGATTATTATTCATTGTCTCTCTATGTGGATTATTTTCTTACAAATTCATTCCTATTTCCTCTGATTAAAGTTCTGAAGCCATTTAAATTTCTAGTGATCCAATTCAGTGATTCTCTTTTGCCTTTTTTGATTTTTAAATGAGTTTTATTGAATTGCAATTTATATAAAATAAAATTCATTAATTTTGCTACTAAATTTGTTGAGTTTTTAAAATATGTACAGTTGTGTTAGCACATTTTAGTTATATGACGATTTAGAACAGTTTCATTACCTCCAAACTTCCTCAGGCCTTTTGTAATCAATTTTCTGTATCCACTCCCTGCCCTTGGTAATCACTGACCTGCTTCTTATCTCTGTAGTTTTTCTTTCATTCAGAGAATTTCATGTAAATTAAATTTTGCAGTATATAGAATATAGTGTCTTGAATCTGGGTTTTGTTACCTTTCCATAAGGTTCTATGTATCTGCACTTTGTCTATTTTAGTATGCCATCAAATGCACGTGCTACAATTCTTTTATCCATTTCCCAGCTGCAGGAAACCTGGCTAACTTCCAGTTTCTCTCTACTGGGTTGCCATTTCCTCCTCCAGGTTATTTTCCAGATTCAGGTATTGAACCTATGTCTCCTTCATCTCCTANCACGTGCTACAATTCTTTTATCCGTTTCCCAGCTGAAGAAAACCTGGCTAACTTCCAGTTTCTCTCTACTGGGTTGCCATTTCCTCCTCCAGGTTATTTTCCAGATTCAGGGATTGAACCTATGTCTCCTTCATCTCCTATACTGCAGGCAGATTCTTTACCACTGAGCCACCTGGGAAGCCCAATAAAGCTTCTGTTAACAATCAAATACAAGTTTTTCATATGGACATATATTATCATTTATCTAGAGTAAGTATCTAGAAGTAGAATTGTTACATCACATGTTAATTGTCTAATTTTACAAGAAAGTGCATAACTATTTCTCAGAGTGGCTTTATCATTTTGCATTCCCATCCATAATTTATTAGAGTTCTAACCATTCCACATTCTCATCAACACAAGTTTTTTTCAATCATAATTTTAGCCATCCTGATAGTGTTATAGTTGTATATTGTTGTGCTTTTAATTTGCATTTGAATCTATGGCTAATGTTGTTGGACATCTTTTTATATCTTTATTTTCCATTTATATCTCTTCTTTGGTAAAATGTCTTCTCAAATCTTTTGCCTACTTATGAGGGTATATTGGTACAATAGTTGTAACTAGGGCCTATATTCAGATCTTATCAGAATTTATATGAATTCATTTCTCTTTGTGTATGTGTGTGTGTGTGTGTGTGGTTCTATGTAATCTTATCACATGTATAGATTTGTGTAACCACCACCATAGCTAAGATATTGAACTGTTTTATTACCACACATGAACTCCTTCATGCTACCCTTCCATGGTAATACTTCCACAATCCTGGCACTAAATAATGACTTTCAAAGAGTAAAAGTTTAAATTTATAAATTAGTTGAGAGCTCATGTTTCTTCCACTTAGGAAACCTTTGCCTAACCCAATGTCCCAATGTTACTACAACTTCCTTCTAGGTTTTCTTCTGGAAGTCTTTTCCTTATACATCTACACTTGATCCAGTTCAAGTTAATTTTTTTTCTCACTAAATGTCTTGCGTGTCCTTTAGCTTTAAGCATTTCATCATCTTTATGCTTTTAAAAATACTTTTCACAAGAGGACAGGGAATTTTCCTGTAGTTGTTGTTGCAGGCTTTCTAAAATCATTTCTTGTTCTCCATAATGGATTGAATAGTATACCTCAAAATCTGTTTCTACCCAGGAACTAATGTGCCCCTACTTGGAAAAAGGATCTTTGCAGATGTAATTAAGGTAAGGATCTTGAGGCAATATTATCTTGGGTTATCTTTGGACTCTATGGACTATAACCCAGCAGGCTTTTCTTTCCATGGGGATTCATCAGGCTAGAAAACTGGAGTGGGTTGCCATGCCCTCCTCTAGGGGATCTTCCCAACCCAGAGACTGAACGTATGTCTCTCATGTCTCCTGCATTTGCAGGCGGGTTCTTTACCCCCAGCACCACCTGGGAAGTCCATGGCAGCCCTAGGATACGGATAGTTCATTATCAAACTATAGTGGCAGTCTCATAATGCAGACAATAATTCTAGGTAGCTGAGAGATGAGAAAATAAGAAAAAATAAATATTATGAGGATACAATGGATATAGTGGAAATAGCTATGTGATTAAAAAAAAATATCCAAGGCACCTGTATCAAAGTTGTGAGGAGAATTTTTGTAAACTTGGGCTGTCTTTCCATTCTGAAGTTCCTTAATGATTTCAAATGTCCTTTGGGACTTGCTCCTTACCACAATGAAACTAGAAGAACTTTCACATCAATGAAGTTAATTTTCCTATATCCTAGTTTTAATTCCAAATTTCCTCAGGTTTAAAGCATATGATATTTATTTTAAAGTCAAGATTGCATTTTTTATGACACCAGCATTGCCTTAACATGCTATAACATTCTTTAGCACTGCTCATTAAATTAAATGATCACCTGCCTGTTAAAAACAATTAAAACTAATTCTTTATCATAATTTGTTTGAAGCTACAAGGTAATTATGAAGGTTTATATTTGTTAGGATTATTATTGAGGTAAAAATTACCATTAATAACAATAAACTCACTGAAAGCTAATACTGAAATCCTAATTTTTGAATTTATCCTACTGCTGGCTTTTAATTTTTGTATTGTGTGAAACCAGAGAAGATAGGACACTGGTTCAGGCTGCTGACACCATTACCTATAAACCATTCAAATCCAAATATGGGCAAAAATTTAAATAGTTATTTTTCTAGATCACCAATCTATAGTCTCAAAGTAATAATAAAATAGTTATTCTGTACCTCATATCTTTCAAACACTGTCTTCTGGCCTAAAAAAAAAAAAAAAAAAGAGGAAAAGGGAAAGAAAATGAAAGCTTAGGATGGCCAAAATCCAGAACGTTGACAACATCAAACGTTAGTGAGAATGTGAAGCAACAGGAACTCTCATTATTGCTGGTGCAGAAATGCAAAATGATGCAGCTACTTTGGGAGACAGTGTGTGTGTGTGTGTGTGTGTGTGTGTGTGTGTGTGTGTGTGCACGCGCACGCACTTTATAGAATTAAACATACTTCTGTGAAGCAATCTCAGAATTGTTAATGTTTTCTTGAGAGAACTGAAAATTCGTATCTACTCATAGGCCTACAGATGGATATTTATAGAGCTTTATTCATAACTGCCAAAACTTGGGAGCAACTAAGATGTCTTTCAGGAGGCCAATGGCTAAATAAGCTATGGCACATCCAGACAATGAAACATTATTCATCACTAAAAAGAAATGAGCTATCAGGCCATGAAAGAAGTATGTTAAAGAAACCCATCTGAAAAGGCAGACAATGAAACATTATTCATCACTAAAAAGAAATGAGCTATCAGGCCATGAAAGAAGTATGTTAAAGAAACCCATCTGAAAAGGCAGCTTACTATATGATTCCAACTATGTAACATTTTAGTAGAAGCAAGATGATGAAGACATTAAATAGGTCAGTAGTTGTGAGGGGTTAAAGGATTGAGATAAATAAGTGGAGCACAGAGGATTTTCAAGGCAATGAAAATACTCTCTATGGTATTATAATGAATACATGTCATTATACATTTGCCCAAACCTATAGATGAACAACACCAAGAGTGGGCCCTACTGTAAACTATGGACTTTGGGTCATAATGTTTCAATGTAAGCCATTAACTGTAATAAAACTACTACCTTGGTAGGAGATAGTAACAAAGGGAGAGGTTATACATATTTGAGGGCAGGAGGTATATGGGAAGTCTCTGTATGTTCTGCTCAGTATTGCTGTGAACATGAAACTGCTCTAAAAATAAAGTCTTAAAAATAAATAAGTGCTGTATGTATTGGCTGAGGAGGGATGAGCTTGCTGTTGGTGCAAGGGGAGGTTCCCCAGGTTTTCTAACAACTCTACTTTCCTTCCAATTCCTACTGAGTACCAAGATTTTTGATTATTATGGTAACCCTCCTTGTCTACCCAGAGCCTGTGCAGAATTCTTATGCCACTCAGGTAAGATACACACTTCTCTAAGTTTACCAAGAGAAAAACTGCACAGCACATAGGTTTCACTCATCTAGAATTCGATGGTGGTGGTGGTGGTTTAGTTGCTAAGTCTTGTCCAACTCTTGTGATATCATGGACTATAGCCTGCCAGGCTCCTCTGTCCATGGGATTCTTCAGCCAAGAATATTGGAGTGGGTTGCCATTTCCTTCTCCAGGAGATCTTCCCAACCCAGGAATCAAACCTGGGTCTCCTGCACTGCAAGCAGATTCCTTACCAACTGAGCTACAAGTGAAGCCCAGAGGCTCTATATCCTTGGCTAAATTAAGAGCCCTATGGTCCTACATTTTTTCAACAAATATTTCATACATAATGGTAGACGCTGCTCTAAATGCTGAGATTATAATTAATTAAGAGAGCTAAAGTCCCTGATCTCAAGAAAATACATTAAGGATGGGTTGACAGGAGGAAGACATTTTTAAGTCAAATAATATGATGGCAAATAGATGGGAAAACAGTGGAAACAGTGGCTGAATTTATTTTTTGGTGCTCCAAAATTACTGCAGATGGTGACTGCAGCCATGAAATTAAAAGATGCTTACTCCTTGGAAAGAAAGTTAGGACCAACCTAGACAGCATATTAAAAAGCAGAGACATTACTTTGTCAACAAAAGTCTATCTAGTCAAGGCTATGGTTTTTCCAGTGGTCATGTATGGATGTGAGAGTTGGACTGTGAAGAAAGCTGAGCACCGAAAATTGATGTTTTTGAACTGTGCTGTTGGAGAAGACTCTTGAGTGTCCCTTGGACTGCAAAGAAATCCAACCAGTCCATTCTCAAGAAAATCAGTCCTGAATATTCACTGGAAGGACTGATGTTGAAGGTGAAACTCCAGTACTTTGGCCACCTGATGCAAAGAGCTGACTCATTTGAAAAGACCCTGATGCTGGCAAAGATTGAAGGCAGGAAGAGAAGGAGACGACAGAGGATAAGATGGTTAGATGGCATCACTGACTCAATGGACGTGGGTTTGGGTAGACTTTGGCAGTTAGTGATGGATAGGAAGGCCTGGCATGCTGCGGTTCATGGAGTTGCAAAGAGTCAGACACAACTGAGTGCCTGAACTGAACTGAACTGAATATGATGGTGCTTAGTATCATATGATATAAAACTAATAAGCAGAGTTTCTACATAGGCTATATATATAGTTATATTGATAGTGAGCTAGGTGGTGAAGAAAGTATTATAGAAGACAGGGAAATATTACAAAAGAGCATCCCAGGAAAGGCAAAAACATTGCCAAGGGAGAACAGGGAGAAAGACTTGATGAAGTTGACCTTGGAAGCCAAGGAGTTCAACTTTCCTAGTATAGCTAGAGATTACTGAATGATTTTACTGAGGGAGTTGCATGATCTGATTTAAGGTTGTAAATGATTGCTATGATCACTCCAACTGCTCCGTGGAGACAGGCTGTACAAGTGCAGAAAAGATTTAAAACATAGAAGACTATTACAGATTACAGGAGTGCAGGGGAGAAATGAAGACATCTTAAATTAGTACTGCTGCTGCTGCTGCTAAGTCGCTTCAATCGTGCCCGACTCTGTGCTACCCCATAGACTGCAAGCTCTGCAGTCCTTGGGATTCTCCAGGTAAGAACATTGGAGTGGGTTGCCATTTCCTTCTCCAGTGCATGTAAATGAAAAGTGAAAGTGAAGTTGCTCAGTCATGTCCGACTCTTAGCACTAGGTGGAAAGAAATGGCTAAGCTTGAGAGTTATTTTGAACGCGGTCAATCAGACTTCTTGATAGGTTATAGATTTGCTGGGGGCAGGTGGCAAGTGAAGGAGAGGTGAGAATCCAAGATGACACTAAGGCTGACTTGAATCTTTGCATCAGCACTTTTGCATAAAATGCCTTAGGCTGCTCTTCATATCTGTCTCTGCCAATCCTAACAACATTTTGTGGGAGCCAATTCTCCATGTGTCTCTCACATTTTTGTACATTTTATGAGCACTAACTGCATTCATTCTGGACTATCTTTTCAAAAGTACGAACAGCAAAAGCCTTCAAACAAAGACCATGTGCCCCTCAGAAACAAAGCAGA
The DNA here is from genome assembly GCA_006410735.1 of Raphicerus campestris. NCBI lineage: Eukaryota > Metazoa > Chordata > Mammalia > Artiodactyla > Bovidae > Raphicerus > Raphicerus campestris. The sequence goes on along the minus strand of SJYW01057504.1, from coordinate 201,857 downwards.
AGTTTGCTTGCTGTTTGATATCATAGTGATCATGTCTACCACAGAGGGGAAAGTCAGAGAGGTTTACTTCTCACTATTAAATAAATTGGGTTAAGCTCATGGTTCCCATCTTGTAATACAACCTGTGTGCCACAATCACTTGGGGCTCAGAGAAGCGGTATAAATGCTGTACGCTGGATACTCCTATTACTTTGAGTAATAAAAAGTCATTTTTCTCTGATCCAGGAGCTTCGTGTCTTCTGATAGCATTGATAGCATCCATGAAATTGTGGAAAGCTCCCTTGTTAACTCACGAGTAGAGTAAAACCTCAGATTCTTCCTAGTTCTTGGTATTTACCACCAGGAGAGTGAAGGAGATAGTCTCTCTCCACCCCCATGGTAAACCGCTGCAGTTTCCTAATGAGTCATTTCCTCATCCTTATCACCTTCTCAGAAGCTTCAGTTACTAAGAAGTAGCACCATCTTCCTTATCAGATGTGTTGAGAGCTCCAAGGAAATCACAATAAATGTCATCTTTATTTTTAAAAGTTTCGTATCTAGATCAATGAGTACATGAGAAAAGAATAGCTTTCGGGATTCAAAGCTTGATTCAGGAAAATGTCAACATCAATTGATCTAAGAAAAAAATTGGAAAATTTTATTTGAGCCAAATTTGAGGATTATAACCTGGGAAGAGCATCTCAGAAAGGTCTGAAAATTGTTGCTCCCTCCCATTAGAAGTCAAGACAGTTTATATGGGGGAACAGGAAGATGACTGGAAGAGTATCATTAACTCATGTACACTACCATGTGTAAAATAGACAGCAAATGGGGACCTGTTTTATACAGCACAGGGGACTCAGTTCAGTTATCTGTGATGACCTAGAATTATGGGATGGGAATGGGGTGAGAGGGAAGTTCAAGAGGGAAAGAATATATGTGTACACATAGCTGATTCACTTTGTAGTACAGAAGAAACTAATACAACCTTGTAAAACAATTATACTCCAATAAAAATAATGTCTAAAAAGGTGTCAAGACAGTTTATAGTCTTGACTGTTTTTTGTTTTGTTTTGTTTTTGAGACAGAAGACTGTACATCAAATGACGCGTTATTGATAGCTCACATAATCCAGACATAAGTGCCCTTGTGGTGGGTCATGTGAGCCCCTTAAAAAATCAAGAAGGCACATTATATTTGGAGGAGTTGTTTTACTGATGCAAGAGAAGTTGCTTTTCAGGACTGAGCAGGTCTTCTTGCTTATGACAGAGGTTTGGTTGATGCATGATGCAAATACACAATACCCAGTAGGAGGAGAGAAGAGACCAAAGGACAAGAATTTTTATGTTTAATTTTCGTGCCATAAAATATAAATTTTTATCACAAAAATAATTTAAAATATTCTTTTTAAGCCAAAAAGATTTATCTATAGCAATGCTTGTGTAATGAGTTACAGAAACTGTTTTTTCTTTCCATAATAAAAGACAAGGGAATGTTTCCTAATTAGGTGCACAATTAGATAGAATAAGGAATCTTGATGACCTCAAGAGACAAGATGTAGTATATACAGATAAATTAATTAAAATCAGGGGAATGAAGGTACATATTTTAAAAGTGGAAAACAGTAATTATTTGTGTGGGGAAATGAAGTGGGAGGAGCTTAAAGGCAAATAAATCTATAAAAGATGGGAGAGTATGAGTGAGAGATTAAGACAGAATAAAAGCAAGGTCAGTTTTGTAGAGTGTGCCACTGCTGCTGCTGCTGCTGCTAAGTCACTTCAGTCGTGTCTGACTCTGTGCAACCCCATAGACAGCAGCCCACCAGGCTCCCCCATCCCTGGGATTTTCCAGGCAAGAACACTGAAGTGGGTTGCCATTTCCTTCTCCAATGCATGAAAGTGAAAAGTGAAAGTGAAGTCTCTCAGTTATGTCTGACTCTTCGCGATCCCATGGACTGCAGCCCACCAGGCTCCTCCATCCATGGGATTTCCCAGGCAAGAGTACTGGAATGGGGTGCCATCGCCTTTTCCATTTGTAGAGTATAGTTCAGTGTAAATCTGAGGCAGTTATCCATTGGAATCACCTTGTTGGAATAACTGAAAGAATTTTTCAAGGGCTCTTGAGTGAAATCATTAGGTCCTTAAGTACGTTTAAAAATAAATGCTTTGCTCTTCAAGGTAATTATTCTGCTTGTTGGTATAGGTTCCTTACAAGGGCTACGGGAGTGCAGTTAGCCAATCAGCTACAAGATTGAAGATCTAGATCAAAAGACAAAAGGGGAAATGGAATGTAAGAAGAACTTTTTAGACTGGTTTGGATACAGAATCCTATTTTTCATCTAAATGTTTCGTGGAGTATTTCAGCTATGGAATGACCAGTGGCATTAGTTGTTTCACTTTCAAATGATTGGAACTTACATAGAAATAGATGCGAAGATGAGGAAAATGAACATCTGAAAGGAAAGGGACATTATATAATTACCCAGGTCTAGTATCTCTTTTTAGTGAGCCATCATCTATGGCTTCTTCTTCTAGATTCTAACTTCCTGGCTCTTTATAAATATCCTCTGAGTTCTAATAATATACACATCTGAATTTTAAAAATATTTATCTATCTATCTTGTTGTTGTTGTTGTTGTTTAATTGCTAAGTCACGTCCGACTCTTTTGCAACCTCATGGACTATAGTCCACTGGGCTCCTCTGTCCATGGGATTTCTCAGGCAAGATTACTGGAGTGGGTCGCCAATTCCTTCTCCATGGGATCTTCCCAACCCAGGGACTGAACCCAGGTCTCCTGAATTGATAGGTAGATTCTTCACCGCTGAGCCACCAGGGAAATCCAATATCTGTCTATCTAGTGAGACCTATTTTAACAACATTCCAACCATGGCTTTCCACAAATAGTGCCTGTTTGTGATATTTAAGGATACATACATTTCCATTTCAAATTCAAGCTTGTCAAGAATATTAGAAAAGCCACTATTAGAGTCAAACTAGAGCAAGATATGAAGCAGAGGATTCACAGATGTGTATTCCATGAAGCTTTAACAAAGTTCACTTTGAGAATTTTTTTAACCTTCCTGAATTAAGTTAACCCACTTTTGTGTCTGACCAAATTATAAAAATTTGGTCATATATTCTGATAAGCTTCTTGGAGAGAGTTGACAAATTTTCCCTTAATGGTGACATTAAGTACAATCTTTTCAATTGCTATATTTCATTTAATAGGTTATAGTAAGTACATCTGTCCCAATCACTTACCTAGATTTGTTCTATCTGATCATAGACTGTAAAACCTATAGTAAGTGAAATTTTAAGATGGTTCTCATGACCTTCAGACCCTGGTGTCACTTGCAAAAAGAGATGGACCTATCTAGGTACATTTGTCCAAAAGACAAATCTCAATGGACCTATCTAGTCAGAGAAGCTTTCCTAAAAGTAGAGATATCTCTGACTAAGAGCACAAGAAGAATTCAAGAGACTGGACATACAAGGTCTATAGCCAGGATAGGGGAGGAAGGAAATTTCCTCTTCCCTTTTAGATGTGTCCGGCTGCCTTATCAAAGAGTTTATTCTTATCTCATTGCAGAAAGAATTCAGAGATGAAACAGGGAGGTGAAGAAAGCAAAGCAAGAATTTATTTATGCTGTGGTATGGTCTCAAGGGGAGAGTGAGCAGTCTCAGGTGAGTAGTTGCCCTAAACTTTTTGGCAAGCTGTTTATGCAGGGTGTAGAAATAAAGAAATGGAATATTCATGGGGCAATAGGGGCCTTTGGGATCTTATTCAATGATTTTCATTCCAGCTCCAACTTCCAAAGAGGAGAAAGGATTTTTGTCCTTATTTAGATTTGATTAGAAGTGTCCTGGCATCAATGCATGGTGGGTACTTCTTATATGTAAGGCTAACTTTAATGTAATGAGAACATATTGGTGAAAGATTACATTCTGAGATTCCTTTTCTGACCTTTCTTTGTCTTCCTCCAAGACACTTATCACCCCAAAATGTGTGGTTTCCTGTCAGTCTGGTGGTTCCTGCTTTTCTTTATCCACCCAAGGACCCACTTTGTTGACGAGATGTTTAATGTCATTTGACCTGTGCCCCCATTTCCCTGTTCATATATAACTGCTTTCTTTAACAGCTGGTCTAAGAATTAAACTGGCATGAGACAGATTAACAGGAGAAAATCCAACTAAAGTTTAGTAACATGTGTTTTGTTGAGGAAGCTGGCAGACTACAGTCCATGGGGTCACAAAGAGTAAGACATGGCTGAAGTGACAGCACACACACATACATACATGTACAGCTTGACCTCTCACTGGTCCTTTATGTTTCTACTAGAACCAGCCATAAGACAGATTCTTGTACATGGAGGGTAGAGTTAAAGGAGCAGTTGTTTATACTCTATACTCTGTCTCTGACCTGATGATTCATACCATTGTTGGCACAACTGGGGCTGTAACTGCTCCATTTGCCCCTGGATGGTGCTTTGGCCTCTCTGACTCCTGGACCACATAGGCATGGTCAAATTTATGACAAAAAGTCCCAGCTTCTGCAGGAGACTCATTCTACCTGGGTCAGAGGCAAAGAGAACTGGCACAGGTTTCAGTCCCCTCTGTTAGGTCCCATCTTTTGCCTATGGCTAGCAGCTGGGTCTTTCTCCATCCCACCTTACCTCCATCTTCCCTTCCTGATTTCCTGCCCATTGGATCTCAACCTGCAGTATCAAAGGCAACAGCCTGTCAGAGACAGCCTAATAGTTCTCATGATTCTTATCATGCTGCAGAGACAGGGAGAATTGAACTCACCAACAAGAAGCTGAATGAAAGGAAATATCAGATGAGCACAAAAAGTAAAAGAATGTGTCTTAACTAACACACAGGAAGGCAGTTTAACTCCAGGAATTTCAGAAGTGGTGATAAAAGGAAAGGAAGGGGGAAGGATGACACTTTACTCTGGATAGGATCGGGCAAGAAGCTAGACAGTCTGGAAGAAGTGTATCCACCACTCATACCTCAAACTTGGCACAGTGGCTGCTTGAATTAGAACAACTAATAGGAGCCTGTAGGAACCCTGAGAAGAAAGAGGTCAGGAGGGACAAGGCTGATGTGGCAGATTTTAAGATGCTTCAGGAATAATACTCACTTGCCAACTTCAGCAATATTTTAGTTAACCAGTTGGCATTGTTGACCTTCTGCCTCTCAGACATGTCTTCTCCTTTTCAACCAAAGGGTCGTTTAAACCCTCTCTCCCTTCTACTGAGAAAATGCAAAGGATATCTATAAGCTGGCAGCTAAGTAACTCAGAGATAACTTGTCATGTAGAAGAAATCAAATAGGCCAGACTAGAGGCTTGATTGTAGGAGAGAAGGGGCACAGGTTCAAAGCTGAAGGGAAAAATTCTGTGTCTTGGAAATGATCTGTGGTTGTAGAAGGGAGAAGAGAGGAATAGCAGATTTTGCTCAAGACAGTGAAATTTTTGCCTGAGGGTAACATAGACCACTATAGTTCAAATGTCTTTGGTCAAAGCATGTTCAGTCTTCTCTTGAGTGACAAGTGCAGGTAAAGTCCTCCCACAATAAGCAGGGACTACAGGGGGAGAAGCAGACTCTTTAGTAAATAATGTTGAGTTCTCAAAACCTTAGCAAAGCTAGAATAAAACAAATCTAACCTTATGAGACCTCAAATCAGCAATCACTCAGTCTAGCTATTTTAAGGAAGAAGAGTGTGGCAGGCAGACTCTTGAATGAGCTGTATTTATCATTTTGTTGTCGTTGTTCAGTTGCTAAGTCATGTCCAACTCTTTGTGACCCCATGGGTTTCTCATTTTAGTTGGTGTCATAAAAAACCTAGGAGGTAAATCGTCTTGAAGACTGCCGAGGCAGGGGTTTCAAACTGAAGCCACGAAGCTGGTGGAAAGATGGCAAATTAATAGTCATTGGAGTGGTGCTAAGTAGCTTGACTTAGGAAGCAAACACCTGCCCATGTTTACTGTCTTATAANGAATGGGGTGCCATCGCCTTTTCCATTTGTAGAGTATAGTTCAGTGTAAATCTGAGGCAGTTATCCATTGGAATCACCTTGTTGGAATAACTGAAAGAATTTTTCAAGGGCTCTTGAGTGAAATCATTAGGTCCTTAAGTACGTTTAAAAATAAATGCTTTGCTCTTCAAGGTAATTATTCTGCTTGTTGGTATAGGTTCCTTACAAGGGCTACGGGAGTGCAGTTAGCCAATCAGCTACAAGATTGAAGATCTAGATCAAAAGACAAAAGGGGAAATGGAATGTAAGAAGAACTTTTTAGACTGGTTTGGATACAGAATCCTATTTTTCATCTAAATGTTTCGTGGAGTATTTCAGCTATGGAATGACCAGTGGCATTAGTTGTTTCACTTTCAAATGATTGGAACTTACATAGAAATAGATGCGAAGATGAGGAAAATGAACATCTGAAAGGAAAGGGACATTATATAATTACCCAGGTCTAGTATCTCTTTTTAGTGAGCCATCATCTATAGCTTCTTTTTCTAGATTCTAACTTCCTGGTTCTTTATAAATATCCTCTGAGTTCTAATAATATACACATCTGAATTTTAAAAATATTTATCTATCTATCTTGTTGTTGTTGTTGTTTAATTGCTAAGTCACGTCCGACTCTTTTGCAACCTCATGGACTATAGTCCACTGGGCTCCTCTGTCCATGGGATTTCTCAGGCAAGATTACTGGAGTGGGTTGCCAATTCCTTCTCCATGGGATCTTCCCAACCCAGGGACTGAACCCAGGTCTCCTGAATTGATAGGTAGATTCTTCACCGCTGAGCCACCAGGGAAATCCAATATCTGTCTATCTAGTGAGACCTATTTTAACAACATTCCAACCATGGCTTTCCACAAATAGTGCCTGTTTGTGATATTTAAGGATACATACATTTCCATTTCAAATTCAAGCTTGTCAAGAATATTAGAAAAGCCACTATTAGAGTCAAACTAGAGCAAGATATGAAGCAGAGGATTCACAGATGTGTATTCCATGAAGCTTTAACAAAGTTCACTTTGAGAATTTTTTTAACCTTCCTGAATTAAGTTAACCCACTTTTGTGTCTGACCAAATTATAAAAATTTGGTCATACATTCTGATAAGCTTCTTGGAGAGAGTTGACAAATTTTCCATTAATGGTGACATTAAGTACAATCTTTTCAATTGCTATATTTCATTTAATAGGTTATAGTAAGTACATCTGTCCCAATCACTTACCTAGATTTGTTCTATCTGATCATAGACTGTAAAACCTATAGTAAGTGAAATTTTAAGATGGTTCTCATGACCTTCAGACCCTGGTGTCACTTGCAAAAAGAGATGGACCTATCTAGGTACATTTGTCCAAAAGACAAATNCACTTACCTAGATTTGTTCTATCTGATCATAGACTGTAAAACCTATAGTAAGTGAAATTTTAAGATGGTTCTCATGACCTTCAGACCCTGGTGTCACTTGCAAAAAGAGATGGACCTATCTAGGTACATTTGTCCAAAAGACAAATCTCAATGGACCTATCTAGTCAGAGAAGCTTTCCTAAAAGTAGAGATATCTCTGACTAAGAGCACAAGAAGAATTCAAGAGACTGGACATACAAGGTCTATAGCCAGGATAGGGGAGGAAGGAAATTTCCTCTTCCCTTTTAGATGTGTCCGGCTGCCTTATCAAAGAGTTNTTATCATTTTGTTGTCGTTGTTCAGTTGCTAAGTCATGTCGAACTCTTTGTGACCCCATGGGTTTCTCATTTTAGTTGGTGTCATAAAAAACCTAGGAGATAAATCGTCTTGAAGACTGCCGAGGCAGGGGTTTCAAACTGAAGCCACGAAGCTGGTGGAAAGATGGCAAATTAATAGTCATTGGAGTGGTGCTAAGTAGCTTGACTTAGGAAGCAAACACCTGCCCATGTTTACTGTCTTATAAGACACAAAAGGAAAACACCAAAACATATATTTGACCTATGGAACATCCGTTTTCAAAGCTCTAGTATACCAATATCTTCACTGCAATATCCTGCCAATTGAATTATTTGTTAATAAAATGGGCAAGCAACAGGTTACCAGTGTACATAAAAAGATAATAAAAAGTTCCATGGAGCTTCCACTATCAAGTTGTTAGGGGACTATAAGTAAATAACAAAAATCTTCTTTATTCTTTTTTCAGCTTAAGGGCAAAGAAGTTTCACTGAATTCATGAGGACATTATGGCATAGACATACATCATTTTTGGATAGCTCCTTAACTTGAGTGCTTGTTATTTACAATGAGATCAAAACTAGGAAAATCACACTACTACTCTACTATTAAGATGAATACCTGTTGGCTATTTATGACCCTAAGGGTAAAGAAGAAACTGAACAGCTGACACTAATGCTTAGATGATGAGAGTCACCATTCAGGATCATCCTTGTAATCCTCAAGGCTCAAGCATTTGATGAAGCTTTGACATACCCCACAATATCCAGTATGTGTCCTTGAGAGAATATCAGCAAGATATCACGATTTGTAGGAGTGTATATACATATAGATAGATATAGATATAAATATAGATAGATATAATACTTTTGAACTATAATTCATATATCATAAAATTTATCTTTTTAGACTTTACAATTCAGTCAATTTTTAGTATATTTACAAAGTTATGTGACATCATCACTATCTAATTCCAGAACATTTTCATCACCACAGGTAGGTTAATTGATTAAGACACTGATGTGAACATTAACCAAAAAATCAACCGATAGCACCTAAAAAGAGCTGCTTGAGGAAAGTGAAAGAGGAGAGAGAAAAAGCTGGCTTAAAACTCAACATTCAAAAAACTAAAATCATGCATCCAGTCCCATCATTTCATGCCAAATAGATGGGGAAACAGTGACAGACTTTATTTTCTTGGGCTCCAAAATCATGGGCTGCAGATGGTGACTGTAGCCATGATATTAAAAGACGCTCACTCCTTAGAATAAAANAACATTCAAAAACCAAAATCATGCATCCAGTCCCATCATTTCATGCCAAATAGATGGGGAAACAGTGACAGACTTTATTTTCTTGGGCTCCAAAATCATGGGCTGCAGATGGTGACTGTAGCCATGAAATTAAAAGACGCTCACTCCTTAGAATAAAAACTATGACCAACCTAGACAGCATATTAAAAAGCAGAGACATTACTTTGCCAACAAAGGTCTGTCTAGACAAAGCTATGGTTTTTCCAGTAGTCATGTATGGAGTTGGACCATAAAGAAAGCTGAGCATTAAGGAATTACAAAGAGTCAGACACAACTGAGTGACTGAACTGAACTGAACTGAAATCAGTGATTAACTGAATTCAATAAGCAGAGGGTTCTTCTGTCTATATCTGCTGCTGCTGCTACTGCTAAGTCACTTCAGTCATGTCCGACCCTGTGCGAACCCATAGACAGCAGCTCACCAGGCTCCCCCGTCCCTGGGATTCTCCAGGCAAGAACACTGGAGTGGGTTGCCATTTCTTTCTCCAATCCATGAAAGTGAAAAGTNTGCTAAGTCGCTTCAGTCATGTCCGACCCTGTGTGAACCCATAGACAGCAGCCCACCAGGCTCCCTCGTCCCTGGGATTCTCCAGGCAAGAACACTGGAGTGGGTTGCCATTTCTTTCTCCAATACATGAAAGTGAAAAGTGAAAGTGAAGTTGCTCAGTCGTGTCTGACTCCTAACAACTCCATGGACTGCAGTCCACCATCCATGGGACTTCCCAGGCAAGAGTCCTGGAGTGGGGTGCCATTGCCTTCTCCATCTGTCTATATCAAGTAATGATTAAAAATCTCCTGAGTACCAGTATAATCTAGTGAATTGTGAAAGTGAAACTCTCTCAGTAGTGTCAGACTCTTTGGTACCCCATGGACTGTAACTCACCAGGCTCCTCTGTCCGTGGAATTCTCCAGGCCAGAATACTGGAGGTGGTAGCTGTTCCTTTCTCCACGGGATCTTCCCAATCCACAGATCAAACCCACATCTCCCACATTGCAGACAGACTCTTTACCATCTGAGCTACCAGGGAAGACCAAGAATATCGGAGTGGGTAACCTATCCCTTCTCCAGCACATCTTCCTGACCCAGGAATTGAACTGGGGTTCCTGTATTGCAGGTGGATTCTTTACTGAGCTACCTGGGAATTGTAGCTTCTTGATATTTAATACCATTTGCTATAATGATTAGATCAGACATGAAGATTTTAAATAACAAAAATCACATTCATAGCACCCTGGTCCAAAGAGTAAAGGTTATGGTGACTCTGATTTGCTAGCTGTTGAACTCAAGCTATGTCTAAAAGATAACAGAATACCCAGTAGAAAAGTTAAAATTTCATATCTAGAGAGACACTTTTTTCATGAATTGGGGTTTGCTTTGCATTACATTATGATAAGTATATATCCCTGATGTCTCAAGTATATATGGACTTGGATCAGCAATTCACTTGAAAATAGCATTTACTATACATTTGTGCTCGGTCACTCAGTCATGTCTGAATCTTTGTGGCCCCATGGACTGTAGCCCACCAGACTCCTCTGTCCGTGGGATTCTCCAGGCAAGAATACTGGAGTGAAGTGCCATTTCTTCCTCCAGGCGATCTTCCTGCGCCAGGGGTCAAATCCATGTCTCTCTGGAATCTGCTGCATTGGCAAGCAGGTTCTTTACCACTAGTGCCCCCTGGGAAGCCCTACTAAAGATTAACAAGTCACCCTAAATTTCCACTCCTAAGTTACAGTGGTCTTAAAAGAAGAAAAGGAACCAATTGTGTGGAAACTTAAGACCAGAAGTGGATGAAATGAGAGTCGCTGAAAGTTGGCAAAGCAGCTCAGGTCATAGGGAATTACCAATAAAAACTGAGAATGGTTGACCTCTCTGAACTTGGAGGACTTTCCCTCTCTCTTCTTCAAAAAATCTGCCCTGAGGGCTTCCCTGGTGGTCTAGTGGTTAAGAATCCACCTGCCAGCACAGGGGCCACAGGTTCAACCCCTGGTCCAGGAAGATTCCACATGTTGTGGGACAACCAAGTACTGAGCCCACATGTCCTAGAGCCTGAGCTCTGCAGGAAAGAAGCCACCACCATGAGAAGCCTATGAGACTCAGTGAAGAGTGGTCCCAGCTCACTGCAGCTAGAGAAAGCCCACACGTAGCAACGAAGACCCAGAGCAGCCATAAAAAAATAAATATTATTTTGAAAGATCAAACCTAAAATATATTCTTTCTTTTATGCTCACATTGCAATATCCCTCCTCATTACTTCATCACATTGACCACGCTCTCTAAAGTCCACCCTCATAACAGCAAGTTTCACTTTTTAGTATTGTATGTGATTTCATTACCCTTCCCTATGAGAACTTCCTTGGTGGCTCAAGCAGTAAAGAAACTGCCTGCAATGCAGGAGACCCAGAATCGATTCCTGGGCCAGGAAGACCCTCTGGAGAAGGGAATGGCAACCCACTCCAGAATTCTTGCCTGGATATTCCATGGACAGAGGGGCCTGGTGGGCTACAGTCCATGAGGTCACAAAGAGGCATTCACAACTGAGCAGCTAACAGTTGGGATATATACGATGCCCAACCTGTTCTTCCATTTGCACAGGTCACGGACTTTGTAGCCATTCTTGACTCCTCTCATTTGTGTTCTACACCCAACCTGAGAACCTTCTGCTGCCTGATCTTCAGAAGAGCATCTGACCACCTTGTCTCACTTCCACTGCTACCAGCCATGTGACCCTGCCCTCATTTCTTGCCTTCCAAGTGTTTCATAATACATATAACCTCAACCTTTGTCTTTTCTGAATATAACAACAGAGTGATTCTATTACATTGCAAGTTCAAATAGTCTCAATCTATGTAAGCTTATGTTTGCTCCAAATTTCTCTAGGATCTTTGCATCTCATCCAGAGAAAAAGCCAAAATATGCTAATGGTGGCCCATTAGATCTTACTTGATCTGCTCCTCCAACCATTACTTCCCTAGTCATTTTCACCCCTAGTCTCCTATTTGGTCTCTCAATTCCAGCTTCAAGGGTCTTCTTACTGTATTTTAATTCACAGCATGTCCTTGTCTCCAGGCATCTGAGCAATCAACTCTCTCTTCTTGGAATATTCTTCTCCAAGATCTCCATATGGCTCACGCCCCGTCTTCCTTTGAAAGTTTCTCAGCCATGTCCAACTCTTTGCAACCCCATGGACTATAATTCTCCAGGACAGAATACTGGAGTGTGTAGCCTTTCCCTTCTCCAGGGGATCTTCCCAACCCAGGAATCAAACCAAGGTCTCCTGCATTGCAAGCAGATTCTTTACCAACTGAGCTATGTATGGCTCCTTTTGTCCTCTGTAGTCCTTCTCCCCAAAACAATACTATCCTGTTCCCTTGTAGCCATGTTCCACAGAGATGGAACTCATTCCCCCTGCAACACACACACACACAAAATGTGTTCGGATGCACAAACTGACGATGCCATACACACAGCAAGAGGGTAGAAAGAGTTTATTACATAATGAATAACCAGTCTGGGAATAACCAGTCCAATTTGCTAAGCAGTCAAAAATGGCAGGAGAGAGCAGGGAAGGGAGACTGGGTTGGGTTTCATTATGGTAGTTAAGGGGTGTTCTGCCCAAAGATTTATGTTCTGCAAAAGATTTACTTTCTGTCTTAGGTTCAGAGGATTCCCTGGCAAAATAACCACTCTACACTTAAGAAAGCAAGAAATAAGGAAATTTATTGTATTAATATTAAGTTGCAGTATAATGACAAGCAATACAGTAAAAAATAAATGTTTATACATCACCACTGGGGAAGCACCTACATCCAGATCCAAGCAGTGGATCTGTTGGAAAGGTCTGGGTCAGTGAGGACCTCCAGCCTGCAGACTGATAATCATTGGCTTGCATGCAAATACATGACTCTGGCTCTCATGTTAAATTCTTCTATTTCTGGTTGTAAGTTTCAAAATGCTGGCTGATCCCAGAGAATTGCCCAGATTCCCAGGGTCCAGGAAGTTTCATGACTCACTTCCTTCCTAACCTGTTGGTTCTCAAGACTTTCTGTTGGTTGGCAGTTTGACTTGTAATTCCCTTCAGGGTCTCTATTCAGTCAAAGGCCTATTATGGCCTCTGAAGCCTGAACAAGACAATTTTTATTAACTTCCCCAACATGGGGTGAGGCTCCAGTGAACACTTCTGCATGCAGGCATGGACCAGGCTGTGCAAAATTAACTCCCTGCCAAGGAAAAGTGAGGACAGCCAGGTTTTCTTACTAGCTTAGATGTGGGACTTTTTTTTTTTTTTAACAACATCATCTATTAGGGTTTTTTTAATATAAATTTATTTATTTTAATTGGAGGTTAATTACTTTACAATATTGTATTGGTTTTGCCATACATCAACATGAATCTGCCACAGGTATACACGTGTTCCCCATCCTGAACCCCCCTTCCTCCTCCCTCCCTGTACCATCCCTCTGGGTCATCTCAGTGCACCAGCCCCAAGCATCCAGTATCATGCATCGAACCTGGACTGGCGATTCATTTCATATATATTATAAATGTTTCAATGCCATTCTCCCAAATCATCCCACCCTCTCCCTCTCCCACAGAGTCCAAAAGACTGTTCTATACATCTGTGTCTTAAGATAAGCATTTTATGATGGGTTTGAATGCTGTTAGCAGTCAAACATGAAAAATGGAGCCAGGTGTTTTATTTTATACTTTTGCCTGCTTTACTTTGTCCTTCTGTCATTATCATCTAATATGCCATTAACTTTACATATTTTATTTTATTGCATTCTAGATAGAAGTTTGATTTATAAGTTCGGATATGTTCTCTTTGATTTATCATGCTTCCCAATTTCTAGAAGAGGGTTTGGCACACAGTAAGAACTCAATATTTGTTGTAAGAATAAATTTGTTTTTGTTTTTCTGCATACCAAGTATTCTGCATGTAATATGAATTAAATATTTGTTGAATGGATGAATAAAATACATTGAATGAATTGACAGGCTCCCTGCCAAATGAACAAGAAAGAAAACTCCTATGGTTATGTTTTTATTGCCTTTTAGGATATTAACCTACAAATTATAAGAATTATGATGTCCTATAGAACAGAATAACAATATTAACACTCCTTTTCTTTTTTTAGAAAACTCATCCAATACCCAGCTCCTCAGATATTCTTTGCACCAGCTTTGAACAATCCTGTTAGTTACCTAATTTATGAATAAAATAATTTTGGATACATACTCATTTTTTTACTCCCATGAGAGTGATGTTCACTTTTTAACTTTCAAAAATTAAACTTTGACTCACCATTTGAACAAAAAAAAACAATAATTTTCGAGGAAAAAAGAAATAATACCTCGGCCACCAGCCAGAGTAGGTAATTTGAAACTGGCTTTTTCAAGGAGAGAGTGTTGAAGATTCTAAGGCGGTCATAAAATCTCAGAATGCCATCCACAAGTCCTAGAATTTAAATGCAATAGTCCATGGCTGGGTAATATCTAATATAAAGAAGTTCTATCATTTCTATAACCATAAAAATGCAGTTTTCAATGAATTCTTACTATTGACAAATAATATCATTTAGCTGCCTGTGCTAGAGAGGTTTGACTTTCAAATCATAATGCCAGCACTTTATAACAACAGATATCTCTTATGCTTCTTTTCCTTTAGCAAATTCTCTGAAAGAACTTTAGTATCACAAATACACCCCATATATCAGTCTAGGCCATGGTGGAATCAGACAGGTAATAGAGGCAAGTAATAAACTAAAGAAAGTAATAACCTGAGGTANGCTTCTTTTCCTTTAGCAAATTCTCTGAAAGAACTTTAGTATCACAAATACACCCCATATATCAGTCTAGGCCATGGTAGAATCAGACAGGTAATAGAGGCAAGTAATAAACTAAAGAAAGTAATAACCTGAGGTAGGGAACACTGTGGAGCTGGTGGAAACTGTGTTACACCTGAGTCACCTCGGTGTATATTATTAGATCTTCCCTTTGATGGGACCAGCCACACACATTGTCAAGAGCTCAATCAATCTCCATAAAATAACTTTTGGAAAAAAAAAAGAAAAAAACAGGACCTCATCTGAGTCTCATATTGAGTTATATCAGTGTTTTGTTGGTTCTCCAGACCATATTTTAAAAATTTTATTGGCATATAGCTGATTTACAATGTGCTAATTTCAGGGCACAGCAAAGTAAATGAGTTATACCTATATCTACTCTTTCTAAGATTTTTTTTNGGTAGGTCCATATTAGTTATCTATTTTATATATAGTAGCAGGTATGTGTAAATCTTAATCTTCCAGTTTCTCCCTCCCCCCTTACCCCTGGTAGATGTTGAAACGAAATGTTTGTTTTTCACAGTTAATCCAGTTGGGAGTAACTAAGTCATCAGCAAAAGTTTCAGAAGTTCAGGAAACTACAAAGCTGAAAATCACCTACTCCCACTCCATCTCTCTGCACCATATTTCTCTTTTCTGCCACCCCAACCTGCTTTTCCCTAGAATGTGATTTTGAGGTTTAAGTTGAAGCTTATACCTCATTCTATATTTATAAAAACTTAATTGTGGTCCTTCACACCTGATTGCTATTAATAATAAGCCTTTATATGCCCTGNGCCACCCCAACCTGCTTTTCCCTAGAATGTGATTTTGAGGTTTAAGTTGAAGCTTATACCTCATTCTATATTTATAAAAACTTAATTGTGGTCCTTCACACCTGATTGCTATTAATAATAAGCCTTTATATGCCCTGAGGCTGCCAAATAATCATTCCATTATCAATTTCATTCTAAAATAAATCCTGTGTATGATTGCAGGGTTGTTGAGATATCCTAAGTCCATATATAATGGAGTGGATTTCAAATTGGGACTTTCCATGATTTTCTGCTCCCCATGTGCCTACAATGATTTTTAAACAATTGTTATGGCTCTATCTTATTCAATAGCCACCATTTCACTAAACTATTAATTGCATACAAGAGGATGGGCATAAAATGATGCATTGCTTTTTGATTTTTCATGTGTTCTTTCTATGAGAAGTTTTTCCAGTTTTTTAAAAAAGTGTTAGATAAGGGAAATGTTCCAGGGTGCAAAATTATAAAGAAATAATCAGTGGGTAAAAGGCAAAAGCAATAATCAGTGACTGTAAGATTGCTGAGCAAAGTATTATCACTCTCATCTGCCTAATACTGAACCTGGGGCTTTATTCAACTTCACACAACTTGGGAATAACTTTACTCTTCATTATAAGAATCAGGAATCCAGATGCGTGAGTATGTAAGATTCTTCAGTTAATGTTTTTCAAATTGCCTCTTTCAGGGAATTACCATCAAATAAAAGACATTACAGTCCCAGCAGCATGGGTTAGTACTGTAACTTCCTCAGCTTATTCAATCGGACAAGAAGTACACAAAATAACTGCAGCTCTACTTAACAGTTGTACAGACTCTAAACTACAGAGGTTAGAGAATATATGAAAAGTTCAATGTACAAAATAGTAGCATTATTATTGGAATTTTCAAAAAAAATAAGAATTTCATATAAGTTTTATTTAGAACAAAAAAATTTATTTTGTGCATTTGAAATATGCTTAGTTTTGCAGTGATCTAGCTCAAATAAAGTGAGACTTATGTCTTCTTATTTTTAGACTTACCTTTGTCATGGATTTCTTTGATAACATCTTTCCTAGAGTTGTTGGCTTTTGCCTCTAGAAAGTGTTCTTGTGTTGTAGTATTGTACTGATTTCATTTCTTTAATGAATGACAAATTCCTCCATCCACCCAATTAGAAAGCATCTTTCCTTTTCCCAGAGAGAACTCAAAAAAGGAAATGGCTTTTTCATTGGTTTCTCCCATAGTGCAACGTACCAAATATGCCAGAGAGAAATCAAGCTATTTATGAGAGCCTGTCATGTTTAAAAAAATGAGCCTTTGCCTTAGTAACTCAGAATAAGGGATTTGTCACCTACCGGTGCTCTTNAGGAAATGGCTTTTTCATTGGTTTCTCCCATAGTGCAACGTACCAAATATGCCAGAGAGAAATCAAGCTATTTATGAGAGCCTGTCATGTTTAAAAAATGAGCCTTTGCCTTAGTAACTCAGAATAAGGGATTTGTCGCCTACCGGTGCTCTTTTATCGCGGTGTTTCTGTATCATTCCTCTTGTTGCTTGTCAATAGCTTTTTTAAATAGAGTCCTTCTAATTACCAAATGACAACTACGGTTTTAATTGAGTGTGGAGGAGGTGTTGAAAGTCTGATACTATATATAAAGGGGTTGAACTTTTCCTAAAGGATCCATATTAGTTCTATTTTGTACAGACAAAATTCTGCGTGTGAATTTTGAGCATTAAGTGTGATCAGAAGCAAGTTACCTTAATAAGGGATAGTAATATTTCTAGTTACCTATTCCAAATCAAGGGTGTATTGAGAGCTATGCTAATGGAAAGACGAATGATCAACGAGGAACTAAAGTATTAAATCAACTTTGGTTGATTAACAATATTGCTCAGTAAATGACTAAACCTAGACCCATGACAGAGATGAAGCCTTAGAAAATTAAAGCCAGCTCCACCCGCTGTCGGCTGTATGATCTTGGGTGTGCTGCATACGCAAGAAAAAATTTTCTGCCCCTGGTACCAAATGCCAAGTGAATTCTTTGAATAGTTGGTACCACATTATAATCATGCATAAGTCTATTCTGGGAAAATGCAGACTCTGAGAGCTCAAAGTCCTTACAAGTGAAGTGAAAGCCCGTGACTGACTCTTCTCCTTGATTCTCTGTCCTCACCACTCAGTCCTTCACACATATACTTAGACCATCATCCTCACAGTACCCTAAATCACTTATTCTTAATGTTTATTACAGCTTTAACAGACACATTGCTATCAGGTGTATATCATAATGATTTAACGTATGTCTACATTGTGAAAAGTTCCTCAGTTCAGTTCAGTAGCTCAATTATGTCCTATTCTTTGCAACCCATGGACTTCAGTGCCAACTCCTGGAGCTTGCTCAAACTCACGTCCATAGAGTCGGTGCTGCCATCCAATCGTTTTATCCTCTGTCATCCCCTTCGCCTTCTGCCTTCAACATTTCCCAGCATATTTGGAAGCTTCCCTGATAGCTCAGTAGGTAAAGAGTCCACCTGCAATGCAGGAGATCCCAGTTAGATTCCTGGGTCAGGAAAATCCCCTGGAGAAGGGATAGGCTACCCACTCCAGTATTCATGGGTTTTTCTTGTGGCTCAGCTGGTAAAAAATCTGTCTTCAATATGGGACACCTGGGTTCAATCCATGGGTTGGGAAGATCCCTTGGAGAAAGGAAAGGCTACCCACTCCACTATTCTTCTGGCCTGGAGAATTTCATGCCTGTATAGTCCATGGAGTCTCAAAGAGTTCCACACGACTGAGTGACATTCACTTTCAAGAAGATTTCTGTCATCTAGTTAATTAACATATCCATAGCCTCACATGTTGCAAAGAGTTGGACGTAACAGTGATTGAACAACAATAATCTCACATATTTATCTTTTTGTGCTTGAAAGTGAAAATCACTCAGTCACATCAGACTCTTTGCAACCCCATGGACTGTAACCTGCCAGGCTCCTCTGTTCATGGAATTTTCCAGGCCAGAACAGTGGAGTGGGTAGCCATTCTCTTCTCCAGGGGATGTTCCCAACCCAGGGATTGAACCCAGGTCTCCCGCATTGCAGGTGTATTCTTTACTGTCTGAGCCAATTTTAAGTTCTACTCTCTTAACAAAATTTGATTATATATGATACAATGTTATAAACAATAGCCATTATGTTTTACATTAGATCCTGGATTGTATTGATATTATAGCTGAAGACTCAATATATTGTTTTCCACAGAGATTATACCAGTTTGCATTTCCACCAATAGTGCAAGAGACTCTTTTCTTCACATCCTCACCAACATTTGCCATTTGTTTTCTTTTTAATGACAGGCATTCTAACATGGGTGAGGTATCTCATTGTAGTTTGCATTTATGCTGTTCTGATCTTGATGTACCTTTCCACATACCTGTTTTTCATTTGTATGTCTTCTTTGGAAAAAATGCCTTTTCAGGTCATCTGCCCACTTTTCAATTTATTTATTTAAATATTTATTTGATGTTGGGTTTTGCTTTGTTTATTTTTGTTGTTGTTTGTTTGGTTGTTGTGTGTGTTTTTTTTGGCATTGAGTTTTATAAGACCATTATATATTTCGGATATTAACCTGTTAATAGGGATATGTTTGCAAATATCAGAATAGAGAGCCAGAAAACTCACACCCATATGGTCAGTTAATCTACAAAACAAGAGACAGAAATTTGCATCAGGGAAAAAGCAGTCTCTTCACTAAGTGGAGCTGGAAAAAGTGGACAGCTACGTATAAACGAGTGAAGTTGGAACTGTCAGATCCTATGCCCATTTTTTAATCAGATTGTTTGGGTTTCTTTGCTTTTGAGATGTATGAGTTGTTTACATATTTGAGACAGCAATCCCTTACCACATATATGATTTGCAAATGCTTCTACCTTCTGTAGGTTGCTTTTACATTTTGTTGATAGTTTACTTTGCTGTGCAAAACGATTTCCAGTTTCATATAGTCCCACTGTTTATTTTTGCTTTAGTTGCCTTAGCTTTCCTTATCAAACCCAAAAAGTCTTTGCCAAGATCGACATCAAGGAACTTACCCTTTATGTTTTCTTCTCAGAGTTTTACGGTTTCAGGTCTTCTGTTCAAGTCCAAATAAATTTTAAGTTGCTTTTTGTATATGGTACAAGATAGGGATCTTTGCTGTTGTTCAGTCCCTAAGTCATGTCTGATTCTCGGCAATCTCATGGACTGCAGGACATCAGGCTTCCCTGTCCTTCACCATCTCCTAGAGTTTGCTCAAACTCATGTACATTGAGTCATGGATGCTACCTAACCATCTCATCCTCTGCCAATCTCTTCTTTTGTCTTCAATCTTTCCAAGCATCAGGGCTTTTTCCAATAAGTTAGTTCTTCACATCAGGTAGCCAAAGTATTGGAGCTTCAGCCCTTCCAACAAATATTCAGGGTTGATTTCCTTTAGGACTGACTGGTTTGATCTCTTGCAGCCCAAGGGACTCTGAAGAGTTTTTTCCACTACCACCATTTGAAAACATTAATTCTTCAGCGCTCAACCTTCTTTATGGTCCAATTCTCACATCCGTAAATGATTACTGAAAAAAAACCATAGCATTGACTATATGGACCTTTGTCAGCAAAGTGATGCTCTGCTTTTTAATACGCTTTCTAGGTTTGTCACAGCTTTCCTTCCAAGAAGCAAACATCTTTAAATTCCATGGTTGCAGTCACCATCTGCAGTGATTTTGGAGCCCAAGGAAATAAAATCTGTAACTGCTTCCACTTTTTCCCCTTCTATTTGCCATGAAGTGATGGGACCAGATGCCATAACCTTAGTTTTTTTCGTTTGAGTTTGAAGACAGTTTTTTTTTTTTTACTCTTCTCTTTGACATTCATCAAAAAAAAAAAAAAAAAAACTTTTAAGTTCCTCTTCACTTTCTGTTGTTATTTTGGTATTATCTGCATATCTGTGGCTGTTGATATTTCTCCTGGAAATCTCAATTCCAGCTGTGATAAGAATCTAGTCTCATTCTTTGGCATGTGGCTGTCCAGTATTCCCAACACCAATTATTTCCATTCTGTACTCTTGGCTCAAATAAACTTTTTTTAAATTTAGAGTTTTTTAATAATGAAATGATTTTAGACATAGTTAATAATGTTTATTAATTATTATTAATAATATTAATATTTTGACCATTAAAACAGATCTTTTGCTCCTATGAAGAACTTCCTTGTCTTGCTTGGTAAACAGTCTAAGGAAAAGAACTCAAAATTATAATGACAAGAATAGTAACAAGTAGATATATGCATTTAATTTAAATTTTATAAGGCATAAAATAGTGGAGAATTACTAAGTCTATTTGATGTAATTAGTGGTTAAGTCAAGGCTTTCAGTTCAGTCAGTTCAGTTGCTCAGTCTTGTCAACTCTTTGCGAACCCCTGGACTGTAGCCCACCAGGCTCCTCTGTCAATGGGATTTTCCAGGCTAGAATAGTGAAGTGGCTTGCCATTTCTTACTCTAGGGGGTCTTCCCAACCTTAGGTTCAAAACTTTGTCTCTTATCTCTCCTGCATTGGCAGGCAGATTCTTTACTAACATGCTACCTGGGAAGCTCCTTATCTAATATAGGTAAAATTTTTAAATGTAAATGGTATTAAAATATTTCTTCAGGATATATGCAAATCTAGTCATTGGCATTATTTTTGTCATTAATATACAATAGACAAAGAAAAAATAATTATGATATGTTTCTTGTATTAAAAAAGCATTTTAATTGCATTTCTAGATAAGTGTGCACAGAGTATTAATAAATTAGGAAACTCTTGTAGTGACCCAGCCATTCTTCAAATGAAAAGCCAAGATTTCATAAAGTACTTGATTATGTTTCCTTTAAAAGAAGTGGCTCAGATAAAAATAGTCAGGGTCTACAGTAATGATGACAAAAATAGGCCTGGCAGTTCAATCATCAGATAACAATTATAAAACTTGAATAATATTCAAAAGAGATAATTTGAAAGCAATAGAAAATTACCAAAGTAAGAAGAAACCTGAAAAGAGCTTACAGCTGAAAAGCACCTATTTCACTAAGAATTGTAGATTTGTGGCTTTTTAGCCTGAAAGAACTCCTTATTTCACCAGCCATGACAGCTGTAGTCTTATACTTTGAAGTGGTAGATGATAAAGCTCAGGGTATCAGAGCAAATGAATAGAATGTTGTTAAAGGAATATATCTTATAAGCCAGAAAACCTCAGAAGAGCTGAGGTCAAGGATTTGAATATAACTTTCCTCAACCCCATCTCTCTCACCCTCCCCACCACATCCTGCCTTCTTTCTTGATGAATGTTAAATGACTACACATTTGTACAGGAAATGCAGACTGCCCAGCAGAAAAGCAGACAGAAGGCAGAGAATGTTCAATCCTTTAAACACAGACCCCACCCCACCCCCATTATATTTGCAAGATTTTTTCCAGTATCCAGCACAGTGCCTGGCGCTATAATTCTTCAGTGACTGTCTAAAGAATGAGCCAATCACCAGTGTATCTAGAGAAGAGGAATTCTTCACTAAACACACGGCGGAACTTGTACCATGCTGTTCTTTAGTCCTTCAGGTGTGTCCAGCTCTTTACGACCCCCACGAACTGTAGCCCACCAAACTCCTCTGTTCATGAGTTTCTCCAAGCAAGAATACTGGACGGGGTTGCCATTTCCTTCTCCAGGGAATCTTCCTGGCCTAGGGATCAAACCAGCATCTCTTGCATTGGCAGAAGGATTCTTTACTGCTGAGCTGCAAGGAAAGCCCCTGAAACTTTTACCAACAAAGTTAAAAATAACAAGAGAAAAAAAATATGCATACACACACACACACACATATATGTATCTGAATCACTTTGCTTTATACCTGAAACTAATACACTATTGTAAATAGAGTATATGTCAATTTAAAAATGTTACAAAGAAGTATGTGTGAGTGATAATAATTTTATGATAAACAAGTAATAAGTACTGGAAAAAACAAAATAGCAAACAAACTCAGCATATAGAATTTGTTTGGATCCACAGTATTAAGACAAAGTATTGTCCCCCTTCAACCTTTTTAAAAAATGCACTCCACTAACTGTTAAAGGAACAAGGTCATTTATCCTTAGAGAATTTCACAGTGTGAATTTGTCTGTTTCCTTATGGTATGTTCTTTTACTTGTTCCTCAGTTTTAGTATTTTGTATAAAGGAGAAACAAGTTCTGAATTAGATTCTGGTACTACCAAATTTCTGGGCTCCAAAATCACTGCTGCTGATGATTGCAGTCGTGAAATTAAAAGACACTTACTTACTCCTTGGAAGGAAAGTTATGATCTACCTAGACAGCATATTGAAAAGCAAAGACATTACTTTGTCAACAAAGGTCCATCTAGTCAAGGCTATGGTTTTTCAAGTGGTCATGTATGGATGTGAGAGTTGGACTGTGAAGAAAGCTGAGTGCCAAAGAATTGATGCTTTTGAACTGTGGTGTTGGAGAAGACTCTTGAGGGTCCCTTGGACTGCAAGAAGATCCAACCAGTTCATTCTAAGGGAGATCAGTCCTGGGTGTTCTTTGGAAGGACTGATGCTAAAGCTGAAACTCCAGTACTTTGGCCACCTCATGGGAAGAGCTGACTAATTGGAAAAGACTTTGATGCTGGGAGGGATTGGGGGTAGGAGGAGAAGGGGACGACAGAGGATGAGATGGCTGGATGGCATCACTGACTTGATGGATGTGAGTCTGAGTGAACTCCGGGAGTTGGTGATGGACATTGAGGCTTGGTGTGCTGCAATTCATGGGGTTGCAAAGAGTTGGACATGACTGAGCAACTGAACTGTACTGAACTGAACTGAATATATATTTATACATCTTACTCATGAATATATAAACATTTGTATGTAATATGTATTTGTGTGTATAGGTACATTGTTATTGCCGTCTAGGCTCCTCTGTCTATAAAATTTCCCAAGCAAGAATACTTGAGTGGATTGCCCATTTCCTTCTCCAAGGGATCTTCCTGACCCAGGGGTCAGATTGAACCCACATCTCCTGCATTGCAAGGCCAATTCTTTACCATTTAGCCACCAGGAAAGCATGTCTATGTATATATACACACACTCTCTTCTACTCTTGAATTTCCAGTTTCTAAGTAGGAGATGTTTCTCTCTCTCTCTCTCTCTCTCTCTCTCTCTCTCTCTCTCTCTGTGTGTGTGTATTTATATACACATTTTCCTCTTAAGAACTAAAAATTCAAGAGCAGAGGGATGATACTTCCCATCTCTGTCTGGTAGTGTTCCACCATGCTCCACCACACTTTTTTTTTTTCTGAAACCTCCTTGGCATGACCTCTTTTATAGAGGATACTGAGTCAATCAGTCATTGATATCAAAAACCAGATCTGGGAATAGCATGCTGCTTTCTTATCATAATTGCTAAAAAATATTACAAGTCGTTCTCTCAGTGCCAGCCTTCCTTTGAAGAGTGGAAAAGAGAGAGTTCTCTTCTCAAGTAATCAGAGCTGTGCTTGGGACATAGNCTGGGAATAGCATGCTGCTTTCTTATCATAATTGCTAAAAAATATTACAAGTCGTTCTCTCAGTGCCAGCCTTCCTTTGAAGAGTGGAAAAGAGAGAGTTCTCTTCTCAAGTAATCAGAGCTGTGCTTGGGACATAGTAGGTGCTCAATGAGTATAAGCTATAATTATTCACAGGCACTGCCCTTCTCCACAAAGTGAGAGGGAAAGAGTTTAAAGCCTGGCTGATGGTGGCACAGCTGGCTCTCAACTGATGTGTTGTAAGCTTCTAGGAAAAGTTGACACAATCACTTGCAGTGCTTAGAACTCAGTACGTGGGATTGTTGACATTTTTCTTTTCTCATCAGCCAGTGGTCAATTCTCAAGAAAGAGGGTTCCACTCAGTCCTCAGTCTTTATTGCCATTAGGTTAGTAGTAACTCTCTTACATGGGCTTCCCTTGTGGCTCAGCTGGCAAAGAATCTGCCTGTAATGTGGGAGACCTGGGTTTGATCCCTGGGTTGGGAAGATCCCCTGGAGAAGGGAAAGGCTACCCACTCCAGTATTCTGGCCTGGAGAATTCCATGGACTGTGTAGTCCAAGGGGTCGCAAAGAGTCGGACATGACTGAGCAACTTTCACTTCACTTCACTTCAACTCTCTTACATAAAAACCAGTTCACCAGACCAGATTTAAGCATTTGACCCTCAAACACTAAGATTGTACTCCTTAACAGAAAGATTATTTGGGTTGAACTTTGAAGCTTTGGTTTCTAGTTCTGTTCAATGCTTTGGATAAATTGCAGATTAAGTCTCAGTTTTATTGTATAAATGAAAAAGAAGTATCTTGTAACATTGCTGTAAGGATTCATCAAATGCCATACCGAAAGGACTTTGCAAAGTACACTACTGGGCTTTCCAGGTGGCACTAGTAGCAAAGAACCCACCACTGTGTTTGAGGTAAGAGACGCAGGTTCAATCCCTGGTCAGGAAGATCCCCTGGAGGAGAGCATGGCAACCCACTCCAGTATTTTTACCTAGAGAATCCATGAACAGAGGAGCCTGGTGGGCTAGAGTTCATGGGGTCACAAAGAGTCAGACACTACTGAAGTGACTTAGCACACTACAAGTGGTATGCAATGCTCTAGTCTCCTTCATCTCACTGCAGAAAAGATGAACTGTTTTGCATTGATGAAAAACTATGTCTTTGACAAGTTTTATGGTTTCAGTATAGATTCCAAGCTATTCATGACCCTGCAAATCCGGTGCAATGACATCATTTTTCAGCCAGACTTAAGATGAGTAAGATCAATGTTTTGACAAATAGAATACCCATTCAAAATGCTATAAAACAGGGCTGAATTATAGCCTGTCTCTCCTTCTCCCACATATGTATTTAAATAAAAGGCGGTACACTCCAGGAACTGAATTGGTGATTGATTGTCCTTATTTATAAGGAGACAAGCAATATCTCTACTGAAAGTACCATTAAAAAGGTGCCACCTTAAAGAAGCAATTAGCTTCTTTAGCTAATTGTTGTCAGAAAAAAACAACTTAGCATCCATTACTTAAACTATGTTTTCACTCTTCACATTTTAAAAGGGAACTGTTAAATGGTTCTGCGGTGAGTCAGTTTATTGTGATTAACTCATAGCATGTCAGCAGATCTGAACTAAGTTCCATTCCATATTAGTATTTCTTTGAGGGACATCTTACAATTCATCGTCACAGAGGGTCATGTTTGTTAATACATTCTTGTAATTTTTAATGNTTTATTGTGATTAACTCATAGCATGTCAGCAGATCTGAACTAAGTTCCATTCCATATTAGTATTTCTTTGAGGGACATCTTACAATTCATCGTCACAGAGGGTCATGTTTGTTAATACATTCTTGTAATTTTTAATGCCAAATCAATGTTTCAAATGCAATATGACTCTGAAACATGTACATATGCCATGCTTCAAAACAGATTAAAATCACTTTTTGGATTAAAAAAAATATAGGTTCTATTCACTGGTAATTCATGAGCCCATCTCCCTATAAAAATAAAATGGTGTTACTTTCAGGCAAGAATATAATTAACTTCCTTAATATTCAAATTGACCAATTCTGTAACTCACACATCTGATAAATAAGCCATCTGGTGATTTCTTTCTTTAATGAAAATCAGAGTGCTAACAGTTCAAGTGCCTGTGAAAAATCAAATATAAGTTGCTTCAGTATAGAACTTAACATTTTTTGAGACATATTAAGATATATAGTATACTTCCCTGGTGACTCAAATGGTAATGAGTCTGCCTGAAGTGCAGGAGACCCAAGTTCAACCCCTGGCCAGGAAGATCCCCTGGGGAAGGGAATGGCAACCTGCTCCAGTATTCTTGCCTAGAAAATTCCATGGACAGAGGAGCCTGGCTGGCTATAGTCCATGGGGTGGCAAAAGCACTGGACAGGACTTAGCAACAAAATAACGATAACAAGCATGCAAACAAGACTAGATTTGGAATCAGATGAGAAGAGTAGAGGTGAGCCAAGACAAAAAGATGCTCTGTTCACAGCTTTTGCCACATTTCCTGGTAAATCCTGAGGACCCAATAGATATTTGATGAATGAAGGAAAAGAATAAATGCAACTGGCTAAAAACTTGCTGTCTATTCCCAGTCAGCGCTTTATTTTACCTGGTCATGTCATATAAACACAAAATTGGAAAAAATGTAAGCAACACTAGGTTATCCCCTACTGCCTCTGGGGTTATTCCTCATGAGTCTCTTTTTGAGAGAACACCTTGTTTTTCAGCCTCTGGTTTTAGGTTCTCTTTTAGGCTTTGTCAGCCAGAGTCCTACCACAAGCTGATAAGTTTTTAAATCCCCCATGTTTAGCCTTAGTCTGTGTCCTCAACAGTCAACTTCCTGCTGTATTTGTGTAGTGCCAAGATGGGCTTCCAAGGCGGTGCTAGTGATAAAGAATCCACCTGAGAGTGCAGGAGATATAAGAGACACAAGAGACATGGGTTCAGTCCCTGGGTCAAGAAGGTCCCCTGGAAGAGGGCACAGTAACCCACTCCAGTGTTTCTGCCTGTAGAATCCCACTGATAGAGGAGCCTGGTGGGCTGCAGTCCATGGGGTCACAAAGAATCGGACATGATTTAAGTGACTTAGCATGTATGGAAGCGTCAAAATATGGCAACTTCCTTTCTGATACATCTGAGTGCTCTCCTCCTCACTATTACCTGAATATCATTTCCCTTATCTTTAATGTTCTATCCTACTCAATTTTGATTCAATTTCCAGAAATGTCTTTCCCTTATAAGTCCTGATTTATAAGGAACTCTGGCAGGTAAGTTTCAAGAGTATGAAACAGCTACTTCGGCCCCTTGCATTCTTCTTACCACTGACCTTGTAAGTTCCCAAGCTATTGGAAAAAGCAGATCTCCTCCCAATTTCAGCTGCTGCTATGCAGTCCACCCACTGTAGGTCTCATGCACAGCTGTTGGTTGTTTCGTGATTTTTCTGTTTCCAGGTTCATCACGTGCCCTCTGCTGCTACTTCTTCCTCATACACAAAGGCAACTTCATACAAGTCTTGGGGCTGAGAGTAATTTGCTCCTACTCATTTGTATCTTTAAGGTTCATAAGATGTTGTGTAGAAGATGATACTTTCGAAAGATGGCTCCAACAATATCTGTCATTCAATACATCTTCACATTGCAAAATTGGAGAAGGAAATGGCAACGCACTCCAGTATTCTTGCCTGCAGAATTCCATGGACAGAGGAACCTGGGAGGCTACTACAGTCCAGTCCATGGGGTTGCAAAAAGTTGGATTTGACTAAAAGTTGAATTTGGCTGAGCAACACACACACACACACACACACACACACACACATTACAGTACGTATTTGACATCATTTCCTCCAAGAAGTCCAGTCTGCATTCTCTTTCCTTGAAAGTGGACTGGCTTTTTTGACTGAATTTCTAAGTAGAATATGGCCGAAATGTCACTATTCTGAAACTGGGTCATAAAGAACTGTATCATATTCACCTTGCTGGATAGAATACTCGAAGCTTGTAGCCATAATATAAGTACATAGTCTTACTTTCTGGAGATTATCATGCTCTGAGGAAATCCAAACTTACTTGGAGAGACTACATGAAAAGACCCTGATGCCACATGAAGAGAGCAAGTTGCACGGCCCCTCCTCAGCTGCTTTAGCACCCATCTCACTGTTCTAGCCCCAGACACTATCTGACTGCAGCCTTCTAAGAGGCCTAAAGCCAGAACTATCCACCTGAGATGTTTCCAAATTTCTGGTCAATAGATATCCTGCATGCATGCGTGTGTGATCCGTCATGTCCAACTCTTTGTGACCCTATGGACTGTAGCCCACTAGGCTCCTCTGTCCCTGGGATTCTCCAGGCAACAATATTGGAGCAGGTTGTCATGCCCTCCTCCAGGGGATCTTCCTGACCCAGGAACTGAACCTGTACCTCCTGTGTCTCTGACATTGCAAGTGGGTTCTTTACCCACTGAGCTACCTGAGAAACCCAAATTTGTTATGCAACAACAGATGACTGAAACACTTTGTCATCTAGTTTTGTTGTATTTATTGGCTATAGGTTTTTGGATTTGCTACTGAACTTCTTCAGCTAGTTTTATTAGTTTTATGTGGAGATTTGGAAAGACTGAGAAATGATGCAACCACTGTCACTCTCTTCCCAGAATTTTTATCAGAGCTTTTTCATTGGAGCATAATCGCTTTACAATGTTGTGTTGGTTTCTGCTGTACAAACAAGTGAGTCAGCCATATGTAAAGATATATCCCCTCCCTCTCGGACCTCCTTTCCACTCCACCTCCCATCCCATCCCTCTAGGTCATCAAAGAGCACTGAGCTGAGTCCCCTGTGCTTTAAAGAGGTTCCCACTGGCTATCTATTTTACCCATGGTAATGTATATATGTCAATCCCAGTCTCCCAATGCATCCCATCCCCCTTACTCCCATCGTGCCTATACGTCTGTTCTCTGTATCTGCATCACTATTCTTTATTCCTAGATTCATGTGAAATCTAGAAAACTGGTGAGAATTTTTAAGATGTTGTTCAGGTGACATATTTCCAACCAGATTTGAGAACCACTTGCTTACATAAGCTGACTCTCATGTCTCTCAGTTCTTGGAATCAAATTTATATCTAGGCTTTCTTCGTGGCTTACCTGGTGCAATCTGTCTACAGTGAACCTTGAAGTGAGAGAAATTGAACTGATCAGCAGTAGAGGCGATTCCACACTTCTCCTTGCAGTGCTTCTGCAAGTTTACCTGCTGAGAATCTGATTGGTGCTGGGCGTAATTTCTGTGACCAGTGATTGGTCTCTTCCAGTTAATTTTCTTCCCATTGTTTTGTAGTTGATGGCAATCCAAGTGAATTAATAGGGAGGAAAATCTATAAATGATAAGGTAAGCATTTCTCTGTGTACACAGAGTAGAGTGCTTCCTATTTATTTAGAATTATTCTACCATTTGTAAGTCACATCGATATGATAAATAAGCTCTCTTGTGTGGAGTGTTTCTAGGTTCCCTCCCCCTCAAAAAAATAGACAATAGTTAGGGAAAATTGTCTCAGCTTGTAAGGCGATCAGGTATGATCATTTGGATTTTTGCTCTCAATATTCACTTCTCTCCTTTTCTCATCACGGATCAAGTATACTTTATCATATTATTTATGTTCAGTCTGATCCCATGACTATTTAGGCCAATGGAATATCACCAGACATGGCATGAGCAGAGGCCTTATGGAGCTCTGGTTGCATCTTCCCTTCCTCTGAATCCCATAAGCAGAGCTTGCACCAGGTGATCATTGCCCCTTCAACCTGGGTGCAGAACAAACACCTGGCGAGGAGGCCCTACTCCACCTGCTGCTTGGATCCAAGCCCAGCCAACCCACATTTTGAAACTGAGCCACCCACCCTAGATCAGCCAAACTGCAGTTCCTCTGCAGAGCTGTCAACCTAATAAAAAATGTTTGTTTGGGGAAACCACTGAGTGTTTGCATAATATGTTATTTAATGTTCCTCTGACAGCATTTTACCAAAATACAAGGTATAGTCAGAGCATAGCTGATGAAATATAGACCAAACCAGCAAACTACAGCTGGCAAGTCAAATCTAATCCGAGGCCAGTTTTGTAAATAGTTTTATTTGGGTATTGTCTATAGTCACTTTGATGACTCAGTGGCAGCAGAGAGTTATTGTGATAGAGAATACAATCCACAAAATCTAAAATATGTATTATCCAACTCTTTACAGAAAATGCTGGTCAACCAAAAATAAAAGACTCACTCCTCCTTGTATCTATGTTCTTTGCTTTTTGACTTTGCAATTCTTACCACTATAGGTAAAGAGACTATTACCTTGATTTTGGCCATGTGACTTCCTTTTGCCTATGAAATGAAGAGATAATTCTACCAGAAGTGTCAGTTCTGAGGCTAGAGTGCAAGTACCTTGCATCTTTCTTTGCGTGCTCTTAAACTAGCCATCATCATACCCAGCTAGGTGGAGAGAAGGCAAGATGAATTTTCTTTCTATAGTTAGATTATACGATACAGTTGTCCTTAAGAAAGGGAGCTTATGTGGGTAGGATTAATGTAATCATATGAATTATATGAATTAGGATTAAGCTAATCCTTTAAATCTGGATCTAGAAGTAAGAGAATGGCAGAAGCCAGGGATATGAAACATGACAAAGATTTGATCCACTGTTGCTGGTTTGAAGAGGGAGAAAGCCAGCTGGTAAGAAATGCAGGTAGTCTCTAGGAGCTGGAAATGTTCCCCTGGCTGATAGCCAACAAGGAAGCAGGGACTTCAGTCTTGGAACCACAAGGAACTGGATTCTGCCAACAATCTGAAAGTAAACTTTTCGCCAGATCCTTAGGATAAGAATTCAGCCAAGATGACACCTTGATTTCAACCTTGAGATCTCCTGAGCCCATAGTAAACACCCACTTATTTTCATTACTTTTAATCACATCATTTGTAGTTTATAATCTAATCCAATCATCAGTGTTGAAGCAGATAAAGAAGCAATGATAAACTCTAGAATATCCAATAAATGTTTGATAAATAAATGAATGAGTTCATGAATGTGGGAACCATAAAATGCATCTGAGTCTACAAGAAACATAATTTCTACATCTGGGAAGGAAGAGGGATGAAGCACCTAGCATCTAGCACATGTTAGTGAGAAATGAGAATATTATTTGATTATGTAGTTAGACTGCAAACTCTGGACTATTATAATTGTAAACTTCAACATAACTATATCTATCACATAACATAATACATTTCAATTAGTATTTATTCAATAGGAACAATACCAGGTTACAACAGATGAAATTATTTCCTTGGTTGTATTATAAGACAGTGTTATGGGTTATATCTCATTCCCCTCAAATTTCATGTTATTTAAAGTCCTAACCATCAGGACCTCAGAATGTAACTATATTCAGAGGCCAAATTTTTAAGAGGACACTGAGTTTAAAAAAAGAGAGGTCATTACCAAGGCTATAATCCAATATGGCTGATTTCCTCAAAAGAAGGGGAGGAGATTAGGACACAAACACATTCAGAATGAAGACCACAGAAAGAGAAGGTGGCTGTCTACAAGCAAAAGAAAGAGTCCTTAGAAGAAATCAATCCAGTTGACACCTCAATCTCAGACTTATAGCTTCTAGAACCACAAACAAACAAATTTATGTTATTTAAATGGCTTGTTTAAGCCACCTAGTCCATGATACTCTGTTTAAGCAGCTGTAAACAAACTACAGATTCAATTTAAGTGTATATTAGTCTTATTTTGGGAACTTTTCACCTAAATATATATATATATATATATATATATATATAGAGAGAGAGAGAGAGAGAGAGAGCTTTCTGTTCTAATGGTAATGCCTTATTAATCCTTCCCAAGATGAAGTCTCTTGTATTTCAGCTTGAATATGCCTAAATGGTAAAACTCTCCCATAGAAATTTCCAATCTCTTGTATTTAGAGCCATATAATAACCCCTGCTGCATTTGGCCTAGCATAAGAGCTCTCAGACTACATCAAATATACTAAACAATGCCTTATTCATTAAAACATATGCATGCATATAATTCAGTGAATATTAAAAATGGAATTTACTACTTATGCATTAAGCTAATGGTTTTCATTATTTTCACATAATAGCCATTAAAAATATATATATTTTCCCATCCAAGCGTCATATGATTAGCGTATAACATTTGTGATCAGTTCCTTTCATGTTCCTTTGCTGAACTGCATTGGCCATCTGCTGGCTCACGAAAAGATCATCAATCCTCTCAGCCTGTCTACACTGTGCTTTGGTCTTGCCATCACTTTGAAACAGTGACAATACAAATATTCTACTTTGAATGCCACTAAATAAAGCATTATGTGGAGGCCCAGGCATTTGCCAGGTTTTCCTTATCTCACCAAATTTCATTTATTTTTAGAAGGGTATGCATATTCTTTTTTGTTTATTTATTTTTTGCCTGTGCCAGGTCTTCACAAACATTCTCTAGTTGCGGTGCTTGGACTTTGCACTGTGGAGGCTTCTCTTGTTGCAGAGTATGGGCTCAAGGCATCATGGGCTTCTGAAGTTGCAGTGAGTGGACTTAGATGCTCCTCATCACATGAGATCTTTCTGGACCAGGAAGTGAACCCATGTCCCCTGAGCTGGCATGCAGATTCTTAACCCCAGGACCAACATGGACGTTCCATCAAATTTCACTGGAAATGCACAACTTTTTGTTCAACTCACTCAGGTTCTTTGGTTTATGAGTCAGTGTGTATTGATATGCTCAAGATTAGGACCTAGAAGGAACATGTCAGACGTGAGGTGAACACTTCTATTTAAGCCTCTTAACAACACTGAGGCACATGAGGAAGATTAGGAAGTTAGGAGACTGAGGAAGAGGCTGAGACGAGAATACAAGGATGTTCAATCACAATGTACACACGTATCTTTCCTTTTCTATGCCTCGTGTTATATGTCTACAAAATTAGAAATGTAGACATGTTGGACTGAGGTCCCATCTCATCAAATATTGGAGGGTTTCAGCATTCAGAGAATAGGAGAGGATCAAAATATAAAAAATGCAGATACTGTCTGGCTATAGCCCAATGCCTGGATCTCCTATGACAGCATACTTCTTAAACCTGGCCCTTTATGATCAGACCAACCTGTGCTCAAATTATGACTCTATTATTCTGTTACTAACTGAGTTTGAAAAAGTTACCAGTATCTCTCAGCTGGGATTTCCTCATCATGGAGATGATAGTAGTCCATTCCTCGTGGTATTTTCTTGAATACTCAATTAGATAATACACAAGTGTTAGTCACTCAGTCGTGTCAGACTCTTTTATGATCCCATGAACTGTAGCCTGCCAGGCTCCTCTGTCCATGAAATTTTTCAAACAACACTGGAGTGGGTTTCCATTTTCTCCTCCAGGGGGTTTTCCCAACACAGGGATAGAACCCAGGTCCCCTGCATTTCAGGCAGACTGTTTACCATCTGAGCCATCAGGGAAGCTCAGATAATCCACTTAAGTCCTTGTAAATATCTTATGCATGATGATATTAAACATTATCATTATTGTATCATTACTTTTGTTATGCCCCCTTCTTAACATGAGGGATGACATTCAAATAGAGTAGGTTATGTTATCAGTATCAGTAGGGCTTCCCTGAGGGCGCAGAGGTTAAAGCGTCTGCCTGCAATCAGTTCAGTCCCTCAGCCACGTCTGACTGTTTGCGACCCCATGGACTGTAGCACGCCAGGCTTCCTGTTAGGCACTGTTTTATAAAAAATTTTGTTTACCCTTCAATACATATGTGTATTGAATTCTACAGCATAAATTTATTTTTGATTAATACTGGTCTTTGTAACACCTACAATAGAATAATCGCTCTGTGTCTTATTTATGAGACTATCTGAACTGGGTGAAATCATTTCCTTTATAAATGCATATATATGTGTATATATATATGTGTGTATATATATATATATGTTTGTTAGTGTTAGTTGCTCAGTCGTGTCCAACTCTTTGTGACCCCATGGATGGCAGCTTACCAGGCTCCTCAGTCCATGGAATTTTCCAGGCAAGAGTACTGGAGTGGGTTGCCATTTCCTTCTCAGAAAAAGAGAGTGACCCTCACCTCATGGTATGCAATTAATTTAATCAGAGAGATGTAAGCAGGCACACATACAGCGCACAGTTGCAGGAGCTATAGCTGTTGAGCACATGATGGTGCAGAGTGGTTCTGAAACTGATCGGCAGTTTCTCTCAATTACCTTATTGGAAACTCCTTGATTGTGGACAGGGAGAGCAGACGCTCTGTCCTTCCGGGGTTTATGCATCGTCCCCTGAGTCGCTAGAGCAGCCAGCTTTAAAGCATCCATGTGAGTCACCTCATTTAGCACAGAATTAGTCACTTCAAAAATGAGAATCCAGGGTCTCCTGAGCTTATTCTGCACACACGTCTTCAGAGTCACTTCCCTGACTCGAGATAGTTCTCTGTTTTCTCTTTCATGTGTCGAGGAAGCACTGACTTGAGGAGTGGGTCGTGTCTCTCTCCGTCAGTGTACTGCGAATCTGTGGTGAACAAAGTCTACCGTAAAAACAACTAGAAAAAAAATATCTAATAGGTTTTTCTTGTCAGATTTAGGCAGAAAAAAAGGATAACTTTGAGCCCAGGAAATATTAGCATATTTCTCATGCAACTTTTGCTTCATGGTATTTTCATCTCTTTCAGAGTCACCCTCTTTCACTAGCTGCACTAACTTGGTTTAAAGA
Source organism: Raphicerus campestris (assembly GCA_006410735.1). Classification (NCBI taxonomy): domain Eukaryota; kingdom Metazoa; phylum Chordata; class Mammalia; order Artiodactyla; family Bovidae; genus Raphicerus; species Raphicerus campestris. Next base: position 166,842 of record SJYW01057504.1, on the reverse strand, counting down.
TTATCTTCTGGCTATCAAAGCAAGAATTTTCTGTGGCCAATTACCCATCAGTTATAACATATCAATTACTGTCAATCTTTTGTTGACATGTGTTTTTCTTTAAATACAAATTTTGCTTCAAAATTTAATGGTAAGATCCAAGGTACTGCTTTTCATCTGGTGCCTTCAAAGAATTAAGCAAGTGATGGATGAGCTGAGCTGTTCTGCCATGACAAAACTAAAACAGTGATTATCCTTAACTGTCCCTACAGCCTAACTCAGCCTGAACACAGTGACCTGAAATAGTCTGCAAGCTTGCTTGATTTACAGTAAATTACACCCATTACTTTCCTTCAATATATCCGCTGAAAAACATCCACTCATTTATACTGAGCTGTATGGCTTCTCTGGTGGTTCAGGTGGTAAAGAATCTGCCTGCAAGTTGAGAGATCCAGGTTCAATCCCTGGGTTGGGAAGATCCCCTGGAGAAAGAAATGGCTACCCACTCCAATGTTCTTGCCTGGAAAATTCCATGGACAGAGAAGCCTGGCAGGCTACAGTCCCTGTAGCCTTCAGACCCATGGAGGCGCCAAAAAAAATAAAAATAAAAATAAATAGACACACTGTCAATATCTCCATATTAGGTTACACAAAAAAGTGAAAACTTTAGACTAAGATAGCTAGAAACCAGTTGGAATGGTATTCTATAGTCCTTTCACTCTCTGCTCAAGACAGTATATGGAAGTCTAACTATTACCACACCATCTTATCTCTTGTAATAAATTTCCATTCCCTGTCCAAATTTTCACTAACTTTGTAGTTTATTTTATTTCATTTACAGTTCTTCAAGTCAGTAATTTGAAATGAGTCTCACTGGGCTAAAGTCAAGGTGCTGACAGGGTGTATCCTTTAGATGCTCTGGAAGAATATGTCTTCTCACCTTTTCTATCTAGTAAACACTCCCCACATTCCTTGGGCCATGACCCCTCTCCATTTTCAAAGCCAGTAATATTGGGCTGATCCCCTCTTAAATCTCTATGTCTCTAGTTCATTTCTTCTTTCTTCCCCTTTTAAGGACATTTATGATCACATTGCTGTGCTCAGTCAATTCGGTCGTGTCCAACTCTTTACAACGAGGGACTATAGTCTGCCAGGCTCCTCTGTCCATGGAATTTTCCAGGCAAGAGTACTAGAGTGGGTTGTCATACCCTCCTCCAGGTTATGATCACATTACATTAAAACAATATTTTAATAAACTTTATTTTATACATATACAAAAAATTAGCTGAAATAAATCAAAAGACCTTAAGAGCTAAAACTGTAAAACTCTCCATGACCTCCTCCAAGATACACACACGCACACACACACACACACACACACACACACACACACACACAAAGCATGTATTTTTTGAAATGTTTTTTGGTTGGTTGCTTATCTTTTTTTACTAAGACTATAATGACACTGCCTTCAGGATAATATTTGTGAAAATATTAATTTCTTATTAATAACTTTTTTATATGTATACACTTGAAATATCACTAATTATAGAAAATAAAATTTGTGTTATGCATTATGCAATGTGTTATATATGTGTATATACAGATAAGAGTATATACTCATATATATAAGAGTGCATGCGTATGTTATTGACACATATTGAGCAAAAAATATTTACAGTAGCTTCTAGATAGGTGTCACCTTGTTGATGGTAATGATGTCACCTTGGGAAGCTATGAAACAGTAAAAACTGTGTTGTCTTCAGTGTAAACTCTGTGGACAGGAATTGCAGCCAAAAGACACTTTCTCCTTGGCAGAAAAGCTATAACAAACTTAAGCATCATATTAAAAAGCAAAGACACCATTTGCAAACAAAATTTCATATAGTCAAAGCTATGTTTTCTTTCAGTAGTCATGTACAGATGTGAGAGCTAAAATAAAGAAGGCTGAGTGCCAAAGTATTGATGCTTTCAAATTGTGGTGCTGGAGAAGACTCTTGAGAATACCCTGGAGTGAGGAGGTCAAATCAGTCAATCCTAAAAGAAATCAGTCATGAATATTCATTGGAAGGACTGATGCTGAAGCTGAATCTCTAATACTTTGGCCACCTGATGGGAAGAACTGACTCATTGGAAAAGACCCTGATGCTGGGAAAGATTGAGGGCAGGAGGAAAAGGGGATGACAGAGGATGAGATGGTTGGATGGTATCACTGACTCAATGGACATGAATTTGTGCAAGCTCTGGGAGATAGTGAAGGACAGGGAAGCCTGGCGTGCTACAGTCCATGGGGCGCAAAGAGTCAGACACGACTGAGTGACTGAACAGCAACAGCATAAACATGTACATTAGAGGGCTGGTCCATCAAAGAAGATGCAGAAAAAGCCACCTTTGAGTGAGGTAAGAGCAGTAACCCACAGTCTCAGTCATGGAGCAAAGCCAAAGACTTGCATGGAAATCAGTTGCTAAAGATCCACAAAACTCAAAATTTACTCCACTCAAATTCAAGCCCAAAATTAATACTGTTAAAAAAAATCAAGATACCTGCACCTTAATATCCCCAAAAAGAAGAACCTAGTCCGTGTCATCAGAACTGACTACACAGCTTTTTATTCAGTTCTACATAAGCAAGATGATAAAGGGCACGCCGTTCAATTATGGAGTGAAGACAGCATTATACATCACATGAGTAAAGCCTCTTGAAGTGGATTTATTATATTTAATTAGACACAGAAATAATAAATGGGCCTTTCTGATGAGTGTCAATTTACCAACATGTTTCCACTTAGACTCTGCAATAACTAACCTCTTTCAGTCATATAAAATGACACCAGCTAAAACCAAAGCCCATTCTTATTTATGACAACTTCAGAAAGAAAAACTACACAATATCAGAGTTACAGAAACAAGCAGATAAATTTCATTTGAAACCACCACCAATGAAAATGTATTTAAAATGGATGAGAAAGTTAATATCTTTACATATGTTCTAAAAAATGTAATGCAACAGCCAGTTAAAGCAAGTATATTTATTTTAGCTTCTCATTAAATTTTAACATATTAAAAATTAAAATTCTAGGGAGGTAATTTCATATACATATATATTTTTAATAGTTTTATTTATTTATTTATTTATTTATTTATTTTGGCTGTGCTGGGTCTTCATTGCTGTTACGGCTTTTCTCTAGTTGTAGCAAGTGGAGGGTACTCTCTAGGTATGATACACAGGCTTCTCATTGCAGTGGCTTCTCTTATTGCAGAGCACAGCTCAGGGGCATGCAGACTTCAGGAGTTGCAGCACATGAGCTCAATAGTTATGGCTTCCAGGCTCTAGAGCATGGGCTCAATAGGTGTGTAGCATGGACTTCACTGCTCTGCAGAATGTGGGATCTTCTCAGATTAGGGATCAAACCCAAGTCTCCTGCACTGGCAGGCAGATGCTTTACCACTGAGCCACCGGGGAAGCCTATGTGTACATATATATATATATATATACTCACATATATTCAATTCAATTCAGTCACTCAGTCATATCCAACTCTTTGTGGCCCCATGGACTGCAGCAAAATTATAAACTGAAAATTATATATAGGCACTATGTAAAACTTTGTATTATGTTGAGAATATTCTAGAAGACTCCATTTAGGTTGAATTATGTTTTCAGTTAAAATAATACTCTTTCTGTAAATTACAAAAAATTATCATAACAAAACATAACATTACATTAACCCTCTAAGTCCCCCCATTCCCCTACTGGCAGGTGTACAAATATGTGCATCTCATCCCATGTAAGTTTTACATGAAAACTTAAATGCAGGGTGGCTCTGTCTTTTTGAAGATACAAAGCATGAATGTCTTCCTCATAAATATATCTGATTTCCACTGATTTGATGAAGAGACAAGGGAGAACCTTCCACTGCATGTATCTCTAATAGTCATTAGCAGCGGCCCTCAAGGTGTGCAAGTAAGGAGATCACAGAACAAGGGCGGGAAGACATTATTACACTGCTTTGTCATTAGGAGCATTCTAGTTCACCTGTGCTACTACAACGAGCTACATTTAGCGGAGTCCTCTTTTGATCTTTAGACTTCACTAGTAGCTCATTGGTAAAGAATCCGTCTGCCAATGCAGGAGATGCAAGAGACTCTGGTTTGATCCCTGGGTCAGTAACATCCCCTGGAGTAGGAAACGACAACCCAGTCCAGTATTCTTGTCTGGAAAGTTCTATGGACAGAGGAGCCTGGTGGGCTACAGTCCATGGGGTCACACAGAGTCAGACACGACTGAGCAACTGAGCACACAGAGTTTTGACCTTCACAAAGTGAAGATGCTGGCTACCTGCTAAAGGTCAGTGTTTGATCAAAAGCGTAAGTCCAGATTTCCTGAAATGAAGAGTCAGGTGAAGATTTCAGTCAGTGTCTTACTTATCTGTTTCCAGAAGACCTTATCAGGTTAAGTCCTGCGTAGGTGAGTGAGTCCAGGTAAGGATGGATAGAAAGACTTCAGATACCTCATTCCTCCCTAACTCAGAAGAGCTTACTGTGTCATGTAATTTTAAAAAGGCATCATTACTAAGAGTATCTTTTACACTATTGTGAAATACATGCCAAAAGAAGAAGCAATTACAAGAGGGTAAGAAGACAAATGAGGGAGAGAGCTAAGAGGTTGACGAGAAATCCAGTCACAGAATCTTAGCTAAGGTCTCATTTCCTTCCAGTGTGTTCTAACCAGCCTTTCAGAAGCATGTTATCAATGCGAGTGACATTTTTGAATGATTGGCATATTTACATTTAAAGCAGATGCCTCTGATTCCCTCTAATCTCTTTGATAGGAAGTACATTTGGCATCACACTCCTGAAGAAAAAATGAACATACTGAAATTGCTAGTAGGCGGCTCTCCCTTGGAAACACATCTCGCATGAGCACTCCTTGGACAAAAGTAGTGAGAAGTGCTGTTTTGGAGAATGCATGCCCTGGCTGGGGCACCCAGAGACTTGTGACATTTTTCTGTTGCATAACCCCATAGAATACAGTCATGTAGCTCTCTACACACTTTACTGGCCATGTCAACCTCTGTATAAATATATATTCAGTTCAGTTTAGTTCAGTCACTCAGTTGTATCCAACTCTTTGGGACCCCATGAATCGCAGCACGCCAGGCCTCCCTGTCCATCAACAATTCCCGGAGTTCACTCAGACTCATGCCCGTCAAGTCAGTGATGCCATCCAGCCATCTCATCCTCAGTCATCCCCTTCTCCTCCTGCCTCCAATCCCTCCCAGCATCAAAGTCTTTTCCAGTGAGTCAACTCTTTGCATGAGGTGGCCAAAGTACTGGAGTTTCAGCTCTGGCATCAGTCCTTTCAAAGAAATCCCAGGGTTAATCTCCTTCAGAATGGACTGGTTGGATCTCTTTGCAGTCCAAGGGACTCTCAAGAGTCTTCTTCAACATCACAGTTCAAAAGCATCAATTCTTTGGTGCTCAGCCTTCTTCACAGTCCAAAAAATACATGACCACAGGAAAAACCATAGCCTTGACTAGATGGACCTTAGTCGGCAAAGTACTGTCTCTGCTTTTGAATATGCTATCTAGGTTGGTCATAACTTTTCTTCCAAGGAGTAAGCATCTTTTAATTTCATGGCTGCAGTCACCACCTTCAGTGATTTTGGCAATTACATCTCAATAAAAAGAAAGACTGAAATCATCTGTTCAGCTCCAAATAATCATACACAGGAAGAGAGGCTCTGTTAAGGCCCCATATTATGCTATCAAGCCATGCACTGTAAGATCGTAGGTTCAAGGAAAACTGAATGTGTCTCTCCTTGGAATCGTCAAGGTGGGGCAGAATCAGAAGACAGGGAAAATGAAGATCAAAAGTCTGCCCCATCCAGGGGTTTTATATCTTCAGTTCAGTTCAGTCGCTCAGTCGTGTCCGACTCTGCAAACCCATGAATCGCAGCACGCCAGGCCTCCCTGTCCATCACCATCTCTCAGAGTTCACTCAGACTCACGTCCATCAAGTCTGTGATGCCATCCAGCCATCTCATCCCTGGTCGTCCCCTTCTTCTCCTGCCCCCAACCCCTCCCAGCATCAGAGTCTTTTCCAATGAGTCAACTCCTTGCAAGAGGTGGCCAAAGTACTGGAGTTTCAGCTTTAGTATCATTCCTTCCAAAGAAATCCCAGGGTTGATCTCCTTCAGAATGGACTGGTTGGATCTCCTTGCAGTCCAAGGGACTCTCAAGAGTCTTCTCCAACACCAGAG
>SJYW01057504.1:117712-132405 GCA_006410735.1 Raphicerus campestris | reverse complement strand
TTGCATTGCATGACAAACAGTTAACATCCTTAGTCATAAATGAGTTCTTAGAAACCACCAACAAAAGTATTGATATACTGAAGGAAATGGAAAAAGAAAGGAATAAAATGAAATAACACAAATGACTAGAAAGAATTAAGCATATATGAAGATGACTAAGCTGAACAATACCAGAAGAAAAGCAATTTCTGTGTAATATCATATTACCAAAGAATAAAAATATAACATTTATGTGGTTTTAAGAACATATCCACATAAGCACTGAGGGACAAGATTGTTGAGATGTACATAGTAGAAGAAATATAGTTTGGACTAAAACCATAAGTTTTGAACATACTTAGTCCTAACAGTTCCAATTCATTGGAATTATTTCAATAAATCAGTTGGATAAATGTATAATTTATACATGAACCATGCTTGCTGTGTAGAAAATTTGCACCTAGTATATAGACCCCTAAAATGACAGGCATGTTAGTTTATCAATATACCCAAAAGGATGCTCACAAAACTTCATTTGTAGTAGGAAACATAGATGGAGATGCCTTTTTCTATTACTCTCGGAGGATGAGGCGTGTCCCAGGGCAATATTCAGCATGGCAGATTCACCACAGTGTCTCATATTCAGCATATTGAATTCCTCACAAATATGTTCTCTCCCTACTTCTCACTTTTCTCTCTTCTGCTCCCTTATTTCTTGCTGGTCCTTGATGGAGTGTCTACTGTGAGTCTCAGTTCAGTTCAGTTCAATTCAGTCACTCAGTTGTCTGACTCTTTCCAGCTCCATAAATCGCAGCACACCAGGCCTCCCTGTTCATCACCAACTCCTGGAGTTTACCCAAACTCATGTGCATCAAGTTGGTGATGCCATCCAGCCATCTCATCCTCTGTCGTCCCCTTCTCCTCCTGCCCCCAATCCCTCCCAGCATGAGGGTATTTTCCAATGTGTCAACTCTTCACATGAGGTGGACAAAGTACTGGAGTTTCAGCCTCAGCATCAGTCCTTCCAATGAACACCCAGGACTGATATCCTTTAGGATGGACTGGTTGGATCTCCTTGCAGTCCAAGGGACTCTCAAGAGTCTTCTCCAGCACCACAGTTCAAAAGCATCAATTCTTCTGTGCTCAGCTTTCTTCACAGTCCAACTCTCACATCCATACATGACCACTGGAAAAACCATAGCCTTGACTAGACGGACCTTTGTTGGCAAAGTAATATCTCTGCTTTTGAATATGCTACCTAGGTTGGTCATAACTTTCCTTCCAAGGACTAAGCGTCTTTTAATTTCATGGCTGCAGTCACCATCTGCAGTGATTTTGGAGCCCCCAAAATAAAGTCTGACACTGTTTCCACTGTTTCCCCATCTATTTCCCATGAAGTGATGGGACCAGTCTGTTAGGTGCACTCAGGATTCTGTTCACCCTGACTTGCAGGTCACAGGCTTCACTTAGTCATGCTGAAGTCTACCAAATATTGACTTGCAACGTAAAACTGCCATCTCTGTTGAAGGCTCATGATTCTTCATTTAAATAAAAATGAAAGGAGTAATTTTTTTAGCCTTATTGCTATTTTTGGCTACCCTTATTCTTTGTTGTTTCATGGGCTTTCTCTAGCTGTGGTGCTCAGGATTCTCATTGTGATAGCTTCCCTGGTTTCAAATCACAGGCTCTGGAGCACAGGCTCAGGAGTTGTGGTGCATGGGCTCAGTTGCCTTGCAGCACATGGGATCTTCCCAGACTAGGGATTGAACCTGTGTCCCAAGCATTGCTAGGTGGAATCCTAACCACAGGGCCACCAGGGAAGTACTGGAATAAATATTTTTTAAGTAACTGCATGATACTTTTCATCCAAAAAAGATTAATTTTCATCCGCTGATCGAAATTTTGAAAATTCACATTTATAGAGTTTTATAGTTCCTCTTTCATTTCCTCTGTCCCTAGAATCCATGACTAATTAATTGACAGTTAAAGAGCATGAGAACTTTCATCTCTCATGCAGTTTCACAGCATCAAAAAAAGAGTTGCAATTTGTGAGCACTGATGGCCAAGAACTGTTCCTATCTCCTGCAAAAAGCAGGGTTGCCATTTCTAATGTTTCCTAATCTTATTTTCAGGCTTGTCTTACAAAGTGAACACAGATATTAAAATGACTGGGCTGGGAGAGGTGAGAGGTGAAAAAGTCTACATATTCTACATGCATCCTGCCTGATTAAGGGAGAGAATTTGCTTAGAAATCAAATCAAATTATTGGCTGTAGAACAAGCTTTGGAGCTATCATGGCATTCCACTGGAGATCAAATGTTTACCTTAATAACTAAACCTGTGACCTCAACCTGAATATTTTCTGCACCAAAATTTACCCCCCTTTTGATCCACTCAATTTAATCATCCCACAGACATTTACTTCTGACACAAAATGCTGCAAAGGAGAAGTGCAATATTCTTTCCAACACATTCCACAAACAGGAAAATATCAGAGGGAGGAGGACACTAGAAACCATTTTCTCATATTGATCTAAGCATCAAAACACTAAAAAAGAAAATTTTTATTTTGAATTACAGCTAAAGAATGCAGTTACCCAAATGACGAAATACATTATGCTGATGAAATTAAATGCTCAGATCAAGTAAATACACATTTACTTTATCCCTCTATTTGACAGAGGTGACTGGTAGGCTAAAGTCCATGGGATTGTCCAGAGTCACACCTGACTGAGCACACGCACACATGCACACACACACTATTTGAATAGCCTCTGCTCTCTATCAATACCTTTCATCCCCTAGTTTGAAGAAAGTCCCTTCAGAAAAAGGCACTTGAAGAAGTCTAAAAATAAATCAAACTCCAAGAAACCTCAAAGAAGAGCAAAATGATATTGCAGGAAAACGGAGAAAAGAACCAAACTTTATAGAATCCTTCTTAAACATTGATTTCCCCCAGTTTTCAGCATGAGCAGCACCACTTCATCTTTTCCTTGTCACCAACCATAGCTTTTCTCCTCAGAAGTAACTCATCATTCTCATTTTCTCAAGCTACTACAAATACTGATTGTGGTTCTATACAGATACGGATAACAATCCCAAATGCTTTTACCACTATACTAGTTGTTGACACTAACATATTGATATTCGTATGTGCTGATATTAGCATAAATGATAAATAATAACAATATCATAATCACATGAATATCGACAAAAGAATAACACAAAATAAAATCTTTTAAAAATATCCTGGTCGTGGGTCAGGACTAGAGACGCAGATGAGAATGGACTTGGGGACACAGTAGGGCATGGAGACGTGCGTGTGTGCGTACTCAGTCATGCCTGAGTCCCTACGACCCTGTGCCCTGTAGCCCACCAGGCTCCTCTGTCCATGGAATTACCCTGGCAAGAATACTGGAGTGGGCTGCCATTTCCTCCTCCAGGGGATCTTCCTGACCCAGGGATTGAACCCAAGCCTCCTGTGTCTCCTGCATTGGCAGGCAGGTTCTTTACCATTGAACCACCTGGGAAGCCCATGGGGGAAGGGGAATGTGGGGCAAACTGGGAGAGTAGAATTCACATACATACAGGACCATGCGTAAAATAGATAGCTAGTGGGAAGCTGCTGTGTGGCACAGGGAACTCAGTTTGGTAATCTGTGATGACCTAGAAGGGTGAGAATTGGGGGGCGGGGAGGGAGAGGGGAGAGTGGGGCTCAGGAGGGATGAGATATATTTATGCAGATAGTTATTCACATTGTTGTACAGCAGAAACAAACACAACACTGTAATGAAATCCTTTTCCAATTTAAAGATGATCAAATAAAAAATGACCCTGAGCCAAAGACTGTATGGGAGGCAACACACTTTTGCCTCATTCCAGCCCTGCTATTTACCAGGGTATGAGCCCAAGCAACCTGTCTAATTTCTTTGAGGATATTTTTTCATCTTTCAAGACAGGATGCTTATATATGCTTCATGAACTTGTGGGGAGAATTAAATTATTGTAAAGAATTTAAATTAACACATAATACACATGTTCAATAAAAAATCTATTGTTAAAATGCCTTGATTCTTTGTTCAGTTTTTCTTGTAGGATGTCTTTTCAGCTAAGACTTCTTGAAAAACACATCCTAAACCCCCCTCCTTAGATGTGTCTAAGTGAAAAGTGAAAATGTTAGTTGCTCAGTAGTGTCCCACTCTTCACGATCCCATGGACTGAGCCACCAGGGAAGCCCCTATGTGTGCCTATTAAATGCATAATTTTTAAGCTCTTTTTCTACAAACAGCCACTAACTCCATTGACTGAATCAGACCACAACAGAAGTAAAGGATAGGGTAAGAGGGAAAATCGTTTGGTCCATCTCAAAGTCCTAGTGGAGAATGGTTTTCTGCCCCTTTCCAGATTCTCATAAACTACCCCAGGATTCAACATCTAGGAAATGGAAGGAGTCTGTTCAGGTTTTGAAGTATAGCTCTTCTCATGTCAGGATCCTAGCCTCCCTGGTGGTTCAGATGGTAAAGAATCCACCTGCAAGGCATAAACCCAGATTCAGTCCCTGGATTGGGAAAATCCTCTGGAGAAGGGAATGGCAACCCACTCCAGTATTCTTACCTGAAAAATTCCATGGACAGAGGAGCCTGGAGGGCTACAGTCCATGGGGTCACAAAGACCCAGACACGACCAAGCGACTAACACTTTCACTCTCACCCCAGGATTCAACATCTAGGAAATGGAAGGTGTCTGCTCAGTTTGGGACACAACTGAGTTTTTCCTGGGTCAGGATTCCATAATGAAACAGATAGTTGAAAATCTTTTCAGGTGATACGGATGTTGTGTCACATTTGAGATCTCCTGACTCAAATTAAGAGATGGTACATGCAGAAATATTGTAACTGATACTGATAGTCTATAATTGAGTAGAAAGCAGAACACAGAAGCGAGAAGGAATTCTGCCAAGAGTATTCACAAAAGCTTCAAAGAGGAAATGACATTGGGGCTAAATTTCTGGACATGACCAACTTAACAAAATGTACCCAAGGAAGAAGTTCAAACTAAATGCATTTACCACTAAAAACCAAAAAGTCTAATCATAAATGAGACCTCTGTGCTTAGAATATTATCAGTTTGTTTCTGCACTGATGTCATTTTCAAAGATATTAAAAAGACATTCAGAAAGTACTGTCCTCAGGCAAAATGTAAACTCCTTTCCCAGACACCTGGCAAAAAGAAAGATCATTCCCACTTATAGCTCTTTGTAGAATACTTCTATTTGAATTTTAATGCTTTCTATGTTGACTATTGCAAAAAACGAATATTCTTGAATGCAATTAATGTGAAAATAATACAGTCTTCCAGAAAAACTATAAATTAATGTAAAAGCTAAATTCAAAACTTCTTCTTTGAAATGCAACTAGATGTACATAATGGACTTCCAATGCATGTAGGCAATTTGTTCTGTAATAAATTCCTTTTTGGAAGAGGAATGATTAAAATGGAACATGTGTGTGCTAAGTCCCTTCAGCTGTGTCTGACTCTTGGCAACACAGTAGACTGTAGCCCCCACCAGTCTCCTCTGTCTATGGGATTTCCCAAGTAAGAATACTGGGATGGGGTTGACATTTCCTCCTCCAGGGGAACTTTCTGACTCAGGAATCGAACCCATGTCTCCTGAGGCTCCTGAATTGCAGGCAGATTCTTTACCACTGAGCCACAAGGGAAGCCTACAATGGAGCATACACTTCCCAAAATGCATCTCAGCTGCTGCCGTATCTTCATGGTGTTTGCAACGTCTTTCAATAAGCAAAGAGGTGCTACTGAAAGGATGTAGTGGTAAGTGCTTTATTGGTTTTACATAACCATATCTAAATCTATGCCTATATATTGGTGTGTGTACATATATATTTTTTTCTTTCAATATTTTGGGCTGTTTTGAAATTTTGGCTGAATAATATAGATTCAAATCCCTCATTCAAATTATATAATTTTGCAGTTGTTGTTGTTCAGTCACTCAATTGTGTCTGGATCTTTGTGACTCCACGGAGAGAGCACACCTGACTTCCCTGTCCTTCACCATCTCCCAAACTCACATCCAATCATATCATGATCTTCTCAGTAATATTATGTTTTTACAGTATCCATGCAGTTTGTCTTATTAGTAATAAACTACACAATTCATCAGATGTTACAGCACCCCTACTTATTTTTATTATTAATATTACTGGCCTTATTATCAAGTTTTTAGAATATGACTAGGGTACACTCAGAAATGATTTTATCACCACAGCCAAGAAAGACAATGTGAGAGAAGTAAGCATGAGGAAATGGAAAATTTGTAAAAGATATATTTCAAACTTTATTTCCTATGAATGGCTATAAGCAAAAAGACAGATAATAAATGTTGGTGAGGATGTGGGTAAACTGGAACCCTTCCAGGAGGGAAGATGGGCATGTAAAGTGGTCAGCTGCTTTGAAATCTATTTGAGAGGTCCTCATAAAGTTAAGGGCTTCCCTTGTGGCTCAGCTAGTAAAGAATCTGCCTACAATGCAGGAGGCATGGGTTTGATCACTAGGTTGGAAAGATCCCCTGGAGAAGGGAAAGGCTACCCATTCCAATATTCTAGCCTGGAAAATTCCATGGACTGTATAGTCCATGAGGTCATAAAGAGTTGGACATAACTGAGTGACTTTTACCTTCAGAAAGGTAAACAGAGAGTTACCATGCAATCTAGCAGTTTTCCTTGTAAGTATATGCTATGGGCTGAATTCCATTCTCACAAAATGCATATGTTGGTGTCCTAACTCTCAGCACCTCAGGATGGAATTGCATTTGGAGATAAGGTCTTTAATGAGGTAGTTAAGTCAAAATGGGGTCTTAATGGCAAGCTCTAATCTAATATGACTGGTGTCCTTATAAGGAGATTAGGAGACAGAAAATACACAGACTGGAGGGATGACCATGTGAGCATACAGCAAGCATGTAACCATCTGCAAGCCAAGGAGAAAGGTCTCAGAAGAAACGTGATTTAATCTTGAACTTCTAGCCTTCAGAACTGTGAAAAAATACATTTTTGGTGTTTAAGCCATCAAGTCTATGATATTTTGTTACGGCAGCCCTAGAAAACTAACAGTATATATTTGAGACAGATGAAAACACATGTCCACACAAAAATGTGTTCATGAATGTTCAAAGCAACATAATTCATAACAGCCAAAAGCAGAAATAACCCAAATATTACTAACTGATGAATGGATAAACACTTTTGTACATCAACCCAATGAATATTATTCATATATAATAGTGAATGAGGTACTGATACATGCAGAAACATGGGAAAATTGTGTTAAGTGAAAAAAGCCAGATATCAAACAGAAGACAACATACTATATGATCCCATTTATATGAAGTCTCCAGAACAGGCAATCTAGAGGAACAGGAAGTGGTTTAGTGCTTGTACAGGGCTGGGGAAGAGAAGAATGGAGAGAAACTGCTAATGGGTATGAGGTTTATGTTTATTTTGGGAGGTGATTAAAATGTTCTAGGGACTTCCCTGGTTGCCCAGTGGTTAAGACTATATCTTCCAATGGAGGGGGTACAGGTTCAATCCCTGGTCAGGGTGCTAGGATCCCACATGCCTCAGGGTCAAAAGATCAAAATATAGACTAGAAGCAATATTGTAACAAATTCAAAAAGGACTTTAAAAATAGTCCACATAAAAAATATTTTTAAAATCTTAAAATAAAATATTCTAGAATTAAAAGGTGGTAATAGTTGTACAACTTTGTGATATACTAAAACCACTAAAACAACATATGCATTTTAAAATGGTAAACTTTAGGTTTATGAATTATATCTCAATGAAGCCACACATTTTTTTAAAAAGGAAGAAGAAAAGGAACTAAAGGAAAGGAAAAAATTGCCCACTTTAATATTTGGAAGTGAAATGCAAAATTATAGTAGACTAATGAGATTATTACTTTTTATTTTATAAATTTAATGTTTAAAGTTTTCTTCTTTTTGTTTTAACAAAATCACAAAAATAATGTAAAATACTAAATGTATTAGATGTACTAAAATGTACTAAAAGAAAGCAAACAAAAACCACTCTATTGCCTGTAAATGTGAACTTCTGATACTAGACAACAGAAGGAATTGAGTGGATATTTAGGATAAAAGAAAAGGTTGCAAAACCTAAATGAGAACATCAGTCAATTATATTGCACAAGATGATGGGATGTTTGACTGGGCTTCATTATAACAGTAAAACACAAATCAGTAGCTTACCTCCTTCAAACTGAGTGAAAGTGAAGTGAAGCTACTCAGTCGTGTCCGACTCCTTGCGACCCCATGGACTGTAGCCTACCAGGCTCCTCCGTCTGTGGGATTCTCCAGGCAAGAATACTGAAGTGGGTTGCCATTTCCTCCAGGCAAGAATACTGAAGTGGGTTGCCATTTCCTTCTCCAGGAGATCTTCCCAACCCAGGTATTGAACCCGGGTCTCCTGCATTACAGGCAGACGCTTTACCATCAGAGCCTCCAGGGACTGTTAGCAAAAAGCCATCAGTCTCTGTGATGCTCCCACTACATAAATCAACCCTGGGGACTCCGTCAGCCCTGGCTTCCCTGGAACAGGCTCATAAGAGGTCTGAGTCTTCGCCAAAGTTGGCTGCTCCCATCAACACCAAGCATGCTACTTTCCTTGCCATTTAGACACTGCTTTCTATTAATAGATCATGGCTGCCTCTCGGGGTCACTGTTGATGTTCCGGGGTCGCAGCTGCCATTTTGCCTCAGCCAGGAGCAGGCTGAGTCACTCTGAGCAGGTGCACGCAGCGCTGCTCTGACTGACTGAGACAGGGACACTCTCTTTTCAGTCTGAGGGTCTTACTCTTGTCCAGAGTATCAGCTACATTGATATCCCTAGCTCCTCGTCATCTCCCCACATCTGTACCTTCCCTTCTTAGAATAATCAGCTTGTCTTTCCCATCCACACATCTCCCTTCTTGACCCACACTTGAGAAGACCCAAAACTTTCCTGCTTCTTCCTAGATAGATTTCTACTTCTTGATAAACGTCCCCCTTTCCCCCTTCTTTCGTATCTGAAAAGCACTTCTTCACACATCTATGAGTGACAGTGCACTTGAAAACAGTAAGAAATCTGGAAGTTTCATGAATCTAAAAATAACAATTTTTCTAACCTTGCTATTAAAACAAACATATCACTTTCCTTTTGCCAAAGACTAATGAAAATTAAATGTATATATCAGGCATCAGTGCAAGGTGATTATAGCATAATTGAAAGTTTTTAAGGCATTCACAGGATATCGTTTATTTTTTTTCTTTTTGGAGTAGCATATGGTTGAATTGTGTCTGTCTTCTTTTTTGCTGTTATTGATTTCTACTATAAGATGCCAAGGGATGTTTATGTGATAAGTTGCCCTATAAATGGCTTTGTACTCAGACAATGAAATGAGAAATGCTCATCTATAACCATAGTCCAGATGCTTTCTTGGAGATGTTGGAAGATGGTACATTTAATGCTGTCAAAAAACTTTGTTTCAAAAAACACACACACACAACAACAGCCAATTGGTTTCCGTTAATTGACACACCCTGCCTTATGTAATCAGTATCATACAAACTCTAAAACCGCATGAAAGCAAATGCAATCACAAAAGGAGGTGGTGGTGTTGTTGTTGTCATTGTTTAGTTGCTTAGTTATGTCTGACTCTTTGCAGCCCCATGGACCGCAGCATGCCAGACTCCTCTGTCCATGGGATTTCTCAGGCAAGAATATTGGAGTGGGTTGCCATTTCCTTCTACAAAGTATCTTCCCAACCCAGCGACTGAACTCAGGTCTGCATTGGAAGTGGATTCTTTACCACTCTGTTACCTGGGAAACCCAACCTCAGTACTGTAGAATTTACAGTCACCAGTTAAATGCCATGCATAAGGACCAGATTGATAGTCAGATTGAAATTACTTTACAGTTACTTATTTACCAGATCTCTACTTGAAATATTTCAGAATTATATGGATTTCTAAGCTGCAGGTACGTCGAAAAGATTGAGAGCACTCTAGATCCAGAACATGCCATAACTTTTAATATTTTTAAGAAATCATTCTTCCTACAGAAGCAGTGACCTCACCATGAAAAGCAGAATCGAGAAATTGGTTTGTCATAAAAAGCCTGCTTTTATCTGCAAAAATAGCCAAAGCAGTGAATCTCATGGTTATATGGCTATTATTTCCCTTAAAATATGTAAAGATCTAGTCTTATTTCCTCTTTTCATGGTCCAACACACTGAAAGGAGCCTATCCCAAGCTTCTGAGGCACAATGATGAAATATAGTGTCCAAAAAGATCTCAGAAACGTACAGAGTCCTTTTTTNGTTGTGTCTGTCTTCTTTTTTGCTGTTATTGATTTCTACTATAAGATGCCAAGGGATGTTTATGTGATAAGTTGCCCTATAAATGGCTTTGTACTCAGACAATGAAATGAGAAATGCTCATCTATAACCATAGTCCAGATGCTTTCTTGGAGATGTTGGAAGATGGTACATTTAATGCTGTCAAAAAACTTTGTTTCAAAAAACACACACACACAACAACAGCCAATTGGTTTCCGTTAATTGACACACCCTGCCTTATGTAATCAGTATCATACAAACTCTAAAACCGCATGAAAGCAAATGCAATCACAAAAGGAGGTGGTGGTGTTGTTGTTGTCATTGTTTAGTTGCTTAGTTATGTCTGACTCTTTGCAGCCCCATGGACCGCAGCATGCCAGACTCCTCTGTCCATGGGATTTCTCAGGCAAGAATATTGGAGTGGGTTGCCATTTCCTTCTACAAAGTATCTTCCCAACCCAGCGACTGAACTCAGGTCTGCATTGGAAGTGGATTCTTTACCACTCTGTTACCTGGGAAACCCAACCTCAGTACTGTAGAATTTACAGTCACCAGTTAAATGCCATGCATAAGGACCAGATTGATAGTCAGATTGAAATTACTTTACAGTTACTTATTTACCAGATCTCTACTTGAAATATTTCAGAATTATATGGATTTCTAAGCTGCAGGTACGTCGAAAAGATTGAGAGCACTCTAGATCCAGAACATGCCATAACTTTTAATATTTTTAAGAAATCATTCTTCCTACAGAAGCAGTGACCTCACCATGAAAAGCAGAATCGAGAAATTGGTTTGTCATAAAAAGCCTGCTTTTATCTGCAAAAATAGCCAAAGCAGTGAATCTCATGGTTATATGGCTATTATTTCCCTTAAAATATGTAAAGATCTAGTCTTATTTCCTCTTTTCATGGTCCAACACACTGAAAGGAGCCTATCCCAAGCTTCTGAGGCACAATGATGAAATATAGTGTCCAAAAAGATCTCAGAAACGTACAGAGTCCTTTTTTCTCTCTAAAGCTGAAAACCTTCCTCCCATATATGGCTAGATTTTTTGAATTGATAGAGAAAAGTAATCCAATTGCAGATTTCTTCTCAATAAAACAAGGAAGGAAGAAAGGAAGATGTGACTTAAGTGAGTCTTGGAGCCATCTCCTAAAAGTGCAATTGCCACCCTCCCCACCACCCATCTGCAGATACCAAGGGATGACTGTAATGTCAATTTGAGAGACAGAATAATAATAAAAACTAAAGTGGAGTGCTTCCTATAAATTATCTGTGCGCTCAGTTGCTCAGTGATGTCCGACTCTTTGTGACCCCATAGGCTGTAGCCCACCAGACTACTCTGTCCATGGGATTTTTCAGGCAAGAATAGTGGAATGGGCTGCCATTTTCTACCTTGGTCACCTGATGTGAAGATTCCAACTCACTGGAAAAGACCCTGATGCTTGAAAAGACTGAGGGCAAGAGGGGAAAGGGTAGACAGAGGATGAGATGATTGGATGGCATCATCAACTCAATGCTTGTGAGTTTGAGCAAACTCCAGGAGACAGTGAAGGAGAGGGAAGCTTGGCGTGTTGCAGTCCATGCGGTCGCAATGAATCGGACATGACTTAGTGACTAAGCAACAACTCCAGGAAATCATGACCCAGATGTTGAACCTGTATCTCCTGCATTAGCAGGCAGATTTTTTTTTTAACAGGGTGCCAAACTGGGTAGCACCTCAACTTCTAGTGCTAATCCCAAAAACTTACAGATATATGCTCACTATATTACTTAATAAATAAAAGAAAATCCTTACATTACCAATAAATGCTGAGAATTTCACACTGTATTTTTAAAGAGGCAGAATTCCATTGCAGGAGGGCCATCTAGTCCTCCCACCCTGGATGGAAGAACTGCCTCCCTGCCCCTATGGTTCAGAGCACAGGGGCCATGTGATAGGCTTTCTGAGCCACACACAGCACATGGTGGACCCTCAATACATGGCTCAGTTTGCCATGAAGGAAACATCACACACGCAGCCCAAGCACCCAGAAGGAGGGAAAGGGCATCAGGAAAAGGAATGTGGCCAACTGGAGAGAAAGGGGACAGAGCAAAATAGTGCATAATTAATTTAAAATATTTCATACAGAAAGGAGAAAAATTTTAATGAATACTGAGTGAGCCAGTGACCAATGTGTGAAAGCATAGTAGGGGAGATTGTGATGGACAGGGACACACTGCTATATTTAAATTGGATATCAACAAGTGCCTATTGTATAGCACATGGATCTCTGCTCAATATCATGGGGCAATCTGGAAGGCAGGGGTCTTTTCCTACAGAAAATTACAAGAGAAAGAAGAGTGGGGTAAACTACATCCTCTGTTGCTGCCAGGTGGCTTCCCTGGTAACTCAAATGGTAAAGAGTCTGTCTGAAATGCAGGAGACCCAAGTTCAATCCCTGGGTCAGGAAGATCCCCTGGAAAAGGGAATGGCAACTCACTCTGGTATTTTTGCCTGGAGAATTCCATGGCCAGTGAAGCCTGAAGGGCTATTAACACAGACACACACACACACACAGACACACACACACACACACACACACACACATCTGTTGCTGCTGGTCTATTCAGTTCAGTTCAGTTCAGTCACTGAGTTGTGTCCAACTCTTTGCGACCCCATGGACTGCAGCATGCCTGGCCTCCCTGTCCATCACCAACTTCCAGAGCTTACTTAAACTCATGTCCATTGAGTCAGTGATGCCATGCAACCATCTCATCCTCTGTTGCTCCCTTCTCCTCCTGCCTTCAATCTTTCCAAGCATCAGGGTCTTTTCCAATGAGTCAGCTCTTCGCATCAGGTGGCCAAAGTATTGGAGTTTCAGCTTCAGCATTAGTCCTTCCAATGAATATTCAAGACTGATTTCCTTTAGGATTGACTGGTTTGACCTCTTGGACAAGTGTCCTCCAAGGGACACTCAGAGTCTTCTCCAACATCACAATTCAAATGCATCAGTTCTTCAGTGCTCAGCTTTCTTTATGGTCCAGCACTCACATTCATATGTGACAATTAGAGAAAAACATAGCTTTGACTATATGGACATTTGTTAGCAAAGTGATGTCTTTTTAATACAATGTCTAGGTTTGTCAAAGTGGCTTTCCTGCTGGTTCAGATGGTAAAGAATTTGCCTGCAGTGCAGGAGGCCTGGGTTTGATCCCTGGGTCAGAAAGATGCCTTGAAGAAGGTACTAGAGACCCACTCCAATATTTTTGCCTGGAGAATTTCATGGACAAAGAAACTTAGCGGGCTGCAGTCTGTGGGATTGAAGAGTTGGACACAACTGAGCGACCAACATTTTCACTTTCAAATTTGTCATAGCTTTCCTTCCCAGGAGCAAGCATCTTTTAATTTCATGGCTGCAGTCACCATCAGCACCCCAATACAAAATAAAAAGTTTAAAATAAAAAATAAACCCACACACAGACACATTCACACAGACAAGCTTAAGGAGTATGACAATGAAATTGACTATAAATTTCTCAAGTCCCAGATCAAAGGTCCTTAAAAGACTGAATGATAATGGAGACTGATGAGCAATGTATGACAAAGATGTAGGGAGCATATGGTTTGGCTGGAAGGTCTGGAATTCAAACAAGCAGCATGCAAACAATCCTTGAACGACAAAGATGATAGTTTTTAAAAACTAAAGTTATAATACATAGTTTTGTACATAAAACAATAGAATAAAAAGACAAAAGGGCAGATCAGTTCAGTTCAGTCACTCAGTTGTGTCCGACTCTTCGCGACCGCATGAATTACAGCACGCCAGGCCTCCCTCTCCATCACCATCTCCCGGAGTTCACTCAGACTCACATTCATCAAGTCAGTGATGCCATCCAGCCATCTCATCCTCTGTTATCCCCTTCTCCTCCCCCATCCTTCCCAGCATCAAAGTCTTTTCCAATGAGTCAACTCTTCGCATGAGGTGGCCAAAGTACTGCAGTTTCAGCTTTAGCATCATTCTTTCCAAAGAAATCCCAGGACTGATCTCCTTCAGAATGGACTGGTTGGATCTCCTTGCAGTCCAAGGGACTCTCAAGAGTCTTCTCCAACACCACAGTTCAAAAGCATCCATTCTTCGGTGCTCAGCCTTCTTCACAGTCCAATTCTCACATCCATACATGACCACAGGAAAAACCATAGCCTTGACTAGACAGAACTTAGTCGACAAAGTAATGTCTCTGCTTTTGAATATACTATCTAGGTTGGTCATAACTTTTCTTCCAAGGACTAAGTGTCTTTTAATTTCATGGCTGCAATCA
>SJYW01057504.1:94583-108307 GCA_006410735.1 Raphicerus campestris | reverse complement strand
CTCTATAGAGTTTCTCCATCTTTGGCTGCAAAGAATATAATCAATCTGATTTCGGTGTTGACCATCTGGTGATGTCCATGTGTAGAGTCTTCTCTTGTGTTGTTGGAAGAGGGGGTTTGCTATGACCAGTGCATTTTCTTGGCAAAACTCTATTAGTCTTTGCCTGCTTCATTCTGCATTCCAAGGCCAAATTTGCCCATTACTTCAGGTGTTTCTTGACTTCCTACTTTAGCATTCCAGTCCCCTATAATGAAAAGGACATCTTTTTTGGGTGTTAGTTCTAAAAGGTCTTGTAGGTCTTCATAGAACTCTTCAACTTCAGCTTCTTCAGTGTTACTGATTGGGGCATAGACTTGGATAACTGTGATATTGAATGGTTTGCCTTGGAGATGAACAGAAGGGCAGAGGAAGGGCAAATTTGCTCTCTCTGCTTTGCTGACACATTTATTTTTTCCCCTCCTCAGATACTGGGGTACATTGTTTTCAAGTTTTTCAGACTCAGATGAGACTTAACACCATCAGCCTGCCTTGGTTATCAAGTCTTCAGACTTGGACTGAATTACTGAATTTGGCTATTATTTCATTTTACTTCTCCAGCTTTCAGACTGCAAATCCTGGGACTTCTCAGCCTCAATAATGATGGAGTCTATTCCTACAATAAATCTGTATGTGTGTATGTACATATAGATTCAACCCTCTGGTTCAAGGTCTCCTGCAAGGCTGCAGTCAAGGGACTGGAGTCATCTCCAGGCTCAGTTGGGAGGATTATTTTCTGAGCACACTCACATAACTGTTGACAAGGCTTAGTTCTTTGCTTGCTACTGGCCAAAGACATCAGTTTCTTGCCATATGGTAATCTCCGCAGAATTACTTGCAACGTGGCAGCTAACTTCTTCCAGACTCAGAGCAGTGGGAGGGAAAAAGAGGGAGAAAAAAAAAAAAAAAAAACAGCCAAATCAGAGATACATTATTTTGAAACCTAATCTTGAAAACTACTTTTGATCACTTTTGCTGCGGTCTCTTCATTAGAATCATGACTATAAGTACAGACCACCTCCAAGAGAAAGGGAATTACCTAAGGTCATAAATATCAAGAATCAGGGATCTCTAGGGCCCAGCTTGGAGCTTACTCACCATTCTCCTTTTCCTTCCCCCTGTCTTGCTTTCTTCTATTTCTTTTTTTTCTTTCATCTAAAACCAAGCAGGATCTGCAGGGCCTTCTTGGGAGTAGACTACTATTGTCCCTGCTGTTTGTTTGTAAAAAAACCATGTGCCTCCTAGGTTTTATCCAACTTCCAAAGAGCAAGTTTAATCATAGAAGTAAAAAAAAAAAAAAGAAAGAAAGAAAAGAAATAAGCCAAAAAAAAAAAATCAAAACAGTCAAGCAGGACAAAATAGTAATAATTTAACCATGAAACCAAGCCAAGGAAATTTGATTCATCATCTATAGATAATATCCTCAACCATATACTTGAGTTGTTTTAGAGATACTTAAAACCCCCATCAGGTGGAAGAAGTTAGCTGCATGTGACCACCAGCACATATACCCCAAAATTGTTGGAATCAGAGCTCGATCATTGATATTCCTGAAAATAGCACTCTGTTACCTCAGTGCCAACCAATCAGAAGGAAGTCCACAGCTGATCATGCAACTTGCAACCCTCTTCCTCACTTTGCCTTTAACAGCCCCTCTCTGCAAGCCATCGTCGGGTCTGGTCTTTTGAACATTAGCTGCCCATTCTCTCTGCTTGGTGCTGTCAAAAGGACTGCACTTCCCCTGGCATCAACCAGGTGTCAGGAGATTGGCTTTTCTGCACATCAGGCCAGTGAACTCATTTGTTCCAGTAAAACTTCAGGAATTCTAAAGTTAACTCACTGATCCACACCTAATACTGACTGTGCATGAAGGTTGGCCATCATCTGCTCTTTTAGGGAGACTCTCTTCAAATCACCAACTTTCCCTTCTGACATCTCAACACTTTCCTGCATTCTTGATGACATGAGCACATAGAGGAAACCCTTCCAGATAGCACTTATATCAACAACTGTGTAACATAGCATGCCCCCCTGGATGCTGACCCTAAAACTGCAACCCTAGAGAAAGTGCAAGGGGAAGGAGGAGAGACAGAGAGAGCATGCCATCAACAGAGCTAGAGCTAGAAAGGGTTAATGCATGCAACAGCTCCTTTCAGCTGCTCAGCCAAAGATTTTTTTCTCTGTTTTCACAGACCATTAAAAATAATTGCCAGCTTTAATATATATCTCAGAAAGAGAAGAGACATTTTTGTGCTATTTAATTTGTGTGCTTTAGTATCCAATTTCCTATTCAACTCATCACTCCACAGTGGATCTCTGAGATTCTTGCAAGTCACTAAAATTTATATTAAATTAGTACATGTCCAGTTTTTGTGACCAGCTGCCTGCTTTCAGCTCCTTGGGGCGTCATTAACACCTCCCTGCCCCAAACACAGATAGACTAAGAGAGGGACAACAACAAGGCCAAGAGCAATTTGTATTATTGGCACCATAACAGCGAATTTGTTTTCATGTTCTACCAACTACTGCTCTGGCCACCCTTATCCTGTCTGGTCGTCTGGTATTGGCATTTGATAAACATAGATTTTTTAATAAATGGTTTGCAATAAAGAGCTGTTGAAACTAAAATTCAGTAAGTTTCTGAAGGTAAAATTTGGTACTTAGACTTTGGGAAGCCAATAAAGCAGAGTGATACATGTTAGCACATATTCAAATTTTTTGACAATATGCTAATTGTAGATTTATAAATTTCTTGGTAAATACTTACTGTCTATGATACAAAAACTTCTCTTAATGTTTGCATGCACTGATGAATAAGTGATAAGTGAATTAAAATGCTATCTGATAAGTTTGTGAAATAGGGAAGTTCATTAACTACTGAGGCATTTTAGCTGATGAATGATATGAATTCATGTATCCAAAATATATTTTGAAGAAGACAAATATTGTAATTAAAATTATTCTCCCCAGTTAATCCTGACATATTTTCCAGTATTGATCTTGCCTCTTTAATCTTTCTGGCCCTTTTTTCTTAAGTACAAATGGAGGAAAATAAGGAAAAAAATAATGTGGAACAAAGAAGAGAGGAGGAGGGAGGAGGGAGGGGGTTTCAGAATGGGGAGCACATGTATACCTGTGGCAGATTCATGTTGATGTATGGCAAAACCAATACAGTAATGTAAAGTAGTTAACCTCAAATTAAAATAAACAAATTTATATTTTTAAAAAATAAAAAAAATTTNGGAGGGAGGAGGGAGGGGGTTTCAGGATGGGGAACACATGTATACCTGTGGCAGATTCATGTTGATGTATGGCAAAACCAATACAGTAATGTAAAGTAATTAACCTCAAATTAAAATAAACAAATTTATATTTTTAAAAAATAAAAAAAAATTTAAGAATGTAAAGAAGAATTTTTTTTTCCCAAAGAGTAAGCAAAATCTCTATAGGAAAAAAAAATAATGACTAAAACCCAAAGAGTCACATTTTACTTTTGTTTCTCAATTTTCAGTGCAGAATAATTACACTCAGATGTTTACTAGGAATATCAAAATAATTATAATTGGTTTACTTCTGTTTTCAGATTATTATGTATCATATAATAGATGACCCAGTCCTGTTTCCATTGGGTGCTATGAAGCTCAGAGTAAATATGCAGCATACTTCTAAGAAATACACATATTCTGTATGGCATTTAGCTTATTTTTTTCTACCTCTATTTTCATTTGAGGGTAAGGAAGGGCTTATGCTTGAGAACTTAATTCTTTTTTTTTCAGAGCAATTTTGGATTCACAGCAAGACTGAGATCAAGAGACAAAGATATCTCATTCACCCCCTGTCCCTAAACACGGATAACTTCCCGATTGTCAACATCCCCCCTCAAAGTGGTACCTTTGTTACAATTAATGAACCTACACTAACACACCTTAATCATCCAAACTCCACAGTTTATGGTAGAATTCACTGTTGGTGTGGTACATCTGCTCGTTTGGGCCAGTGTATGATGATATGTTCTAGAGGAGGGCATGGCAACCCACTCCAGTATTCTTGCCTGGAGAATCCCTATGGACAGAGGAGCTGGGCAGGCTACAGTCCATGGGGTTGCAAAGTCAGACACAACTGATCAGCCAAGGACAGTACAGCACGTGATAACATGTATCTATTATTATGGTATCATTGGAAGTACTTTCACTGCCCTAGGATTCTTTTGTCCTCCATCTATTCATGTCTTCCTTTCCCTCAGCCGTTGGTGGCCACTAATTATATTGCCTCCATAGTTTTGCCTTTTCCATAATGTTATATAGTATGTAGTCATTTTGGATTGGCTTTTTCACTTAGTAATATACATGCACTTGTTTCCTCCAAGTCACTTCACGGCTCATTTCCTTTTCAGTTCAGTTCAGTCGCTCAGTTGTGTCCAACTCTTTGCGACCCCATGAATCGCAGCACGCCAGGCCACCCTGTTCATCACCATCTCCCGGAGTTCACTCAGACTCACGTCCATCAAGTCAGTGATGCCATCCAGNTTTCAGTTCAGTTCAGTCGCTCAGTCGTGTCCGACTCTTTGCAACCCCATGAATCGCAGCACTCCAGGCCTCCCTGTTCATCACCATCTCCCAGAGTTCACTCAGACTCACGTCCATCAAGTCAGTGATGCCATCCACACATCTCATCCTCTGTAGTCCCCTTCTCCTCCTGCTCCCAATCCCTCCCAGCATTAGAGTCTTTTCCAATGAGTCAACTCTTCGCATGAGGTGGCCAAAGTATTGGAGTTTCAGCTTTAGCATCATTCCTTCCAAATAAATCCCAGGGTTGATCTCCTTCAGAATGGATTGGTTAGATCTTAGCACTGAATAATATTCCATTGTCAAAATATACCAGTTTATTCATTCACCCACTGAAAGAAATATTTGTTGCTCCTAAGTTTAGGCAGCTGTGAATAAATGCTTTCATTATCTGTGTGACGTTTTTCTGTGGGCAANGTGGCCAAAGTATTGGAGTTTCAGCTTTAGCATCATTCCTTCCAAATAAATCCCAGGGTTGATCTCCTTCAGAATGGATTGATTAGATCTTAGCATTGAATAATATTCCATTGTCAAAATATACCACAGTTTATTCATTCACCCACTGAAAGAAATCTTTGTTACTCCTAAGTTTAGGCAGCTATGAATAAATGCTTTCATTATCTGTGTGACGTTTTTATGTGGGCAAATGAAGGAAACTGATGATGAAACCAGACTGTATTTTCAAAAGCAGAAACGTCACTTTGCTGACTAAGGTCCATATATTCAAAAAACCGTATGGTTTTTCCCAATAGTCATGTACAGATGAGAGTATTGGACCATACAGAAGGCTGAGCACTGAAGAACTGATGCATTTGAATTGTGCTGGAGAAGACTCTTGAGAGTCCCTTGGACTGCAAGGAGATCAAACAAGCCAATCCTAAAGGAAAACAACCCTGAGTATTCATTGGAAGGACTGATGCTAAAGCTGAAACTCCAATACTTTGACCACCTGATGAGAAGAGTTGACTCACTGGAAAAGACGCTGATGCTGGGAAAGATTGAGGGCAAGAGGAGAAGGAGGTGACAGAGTGTGAAATGGTTGGATGGTATCACTGACTCAGTAGACTTAAAATTGAGCTAATGCTCAGAGATATCAGAGGACAGAGGAGCCTGCATGCTACAGTCCATAGGGTTGCAAAGAATCAGACATGACAGCCTCTGAACAGCAATGTTTTAAATTTCTTTAGGGTTAATATCAAGGAATATAATTGCTGAATTATAGAGTAAGAGTATATTTAATTTTACATGAGGCTGCAAATCTGTCTTCCAGCATTGCTGTATTATTTTTCATCCCCACCAGCAATGAATGAGAGTGGGACACAGGCTGCCTCGATCTTGGAGGAGGGGCCGCCCCACACCTGTGCCATAGAGGAGCGGGCCTCTTGGCAGGCTGCCCAAGCCACACAGCCTACTCCCCACAGTGTTATCTTTGTTTTAAAGGTGACATTGGAGAAGGAAATGGCAACCCACTCCAGTATTCTTGCCTGGAGAATCCCATAGACAGAGGAGCCTGGCGGGCTACAGTCCACAGGGTGGCAAAGAGTCGAACATGACTGAGCGACTTCACTTCACTTCACTTCATTGCTCCATATCCTTGTCAGTATTTGGTGTTTTCAAGGTTCTGGATTTTGGTCATTCTAATAGATGTATAGTGATATCAAATTGCTATTTTAATCTGCATCCCCCTGATGTTTATGATGTTGAGCACCTTTTCATATGCTTATCTATGTTCATTAAGGTCTATGGCCCATGTTTCAACAAGGTCAAGTGTTTTGTTATTGTTGAATTTCAAGTATTCCTTGTATATTTTGAATTTCAGTCCTTTATCATGAATCTTCTAGAAACATTTTCTGTCTATAGCTTATTTTATTCTCTTGATAATATCTTTAGCAGAGCAGAAGATTTTTATCTTAATGAAGCAAGCTTATCAATTATTTCTTTCAAAGATAATGTCTTTGGTATTAAATCTAAAAAGTCATTGTTATACTCAAGGTCATCTAGGCCTTCTCCTATTTATCTTCAAGGATTTTTGTAGTTTTTCATCTTATATTTGGGCTTCACAGGTGGCACAGCTATAAAGAATCTGCCTGCCAGTGTGGGAGACGCAAGAGACATGGGTTTGATCCCTGGATCAGGAAGATCCCCTGGAGAAGAAAATGGCAACTCACTCCAGTATACTTGCCAGTAGAATTCCATAGACAGAGGAGCCTAGAGGACTACAGCCCACAGGGTCACCAAGAGTTGGACACAACTGAGCACACACATTTTCTATTTAAATATGTGATCTATTTTACTATAATCTTTGTGATGATGAAGACCTCTAGAGTTTTCTTTTTGCCATTGTTCTGACATAGCCTGTTGAAAAATCTATTTTTACTTTTCCTTTAATGTTTTCCCTTTGCTTCTTTGTCAAAGATCAGTTGACTCTGCTTACAAAGGACTATTCTGGCTTTTCTGTTCTATTTTATTAATCTATTTTTCTATCCTTTTTACAATACCACACTGTCTTGATTACAGTAGTTTTATGGTATGTCTTGACTTTGCATACCCCCGGTCCTCAAATTTTGTTGTTCTCCATCAATATTGTGTTGACTGGTGTCACTCTAAGGGGCCTGGAACAGAGGCATGGACAGAGGGAGAACCATGTGAAGGCACCAAAGGAAGATCGCCATCTAAAAACCAGGGAGGAAGGCCTCAGAAGAAACCAACCCTAGAGACATCATACTCTTAGACTTCCTTCCAGAACTGTGAAAAAATACATTTGTGTTGTTTAAGCCACTTGATTAAGCTACACATTCTGTGAAGTTACACATTATGACAGCCCCATAAAACTAATACACCCCTTTCAGATTCTTGCACAAATGTGGAGCTCAGATTGGGAGTGATGTTTTCTCTTGTAGGATGCTTTCTTGAGGTTGCTGGCACAGACATGTCGCTGGGGAACCACTGTAAGAGACCCCATACTTTCTTCTGTCCTTGTAAGTTGCATGTGTGTGTGCATAGTCCCTCAGTCATGTCCAGCTCTTTGTAACCCCATGAACTATAGCCCACCAGCTCCTCTGTCCATGGGATTTCCCAGGCAAGAATAAATACTGGAGTGAGTTGTCATTTCCTCCTCCAGGGGATCTTCCCAACCCAGGGATGGAACTTGCATCTTCTGTATTCTTTGCATTGGCAGGCAGATTCTTTACCACTGTGTCACCTGGGAAACCACCCTTGTAAGTTAACATAGATAAGATGCTGTTACCAGCATCATGTGTTTGAGGGGAATGGGTAATCATAATCTTGTGTAACAAGATAGATGTTTAAAAGATCTTATTGCATAGATATAAAGACACATAAAAAGGGTAGTGTGTAAGATTGGAAATTGGATGAGGTATGTTGAAATTGATCAAGACAATGGATAGGAAACTAGTCGGCCTTCCCAAAAGCAATATNTGGAAGATGTGTATAAGAGACAGATCTTATTGCATAGATATAAAGACACATAAAAAGGGTAGTGTGTAAGATTGGAAATTGGATGAGGTATGTTGAAATTGATCAAGACAATGGATAGGAAACTAGTCGGCCTTCCCAAAAGCAATATTTTAGTTACTTACTTGAATACTGATTTGCTCTATCCTGCAAAAAGACATTTTTGATTTATGCATTTAATGAAACTCACTGAAGCAGAAGAGTAATGTCTCTGCATGAATTTGAAAAGTCTGTTTCATAGGATAAAATGAAAGAAATTTGAACTCCACATTTATTAGAAAATGATAGATAATCTTAAATAGATAACGTAATATTACTATAATAAATCGGGGTTCTTCAGAAAAGCACAAATAAGATAAAATGTTTCCTATAAGATTAGTCAGTGAACTAAGANTTCCCTGACCATCAGCCAATCAGAGAATTGTTAATGATCTCATCAAGTACCTTGTGATGCCCCCTCCCTCATATGGCTTTTAAAATGTTTTGCCAGAACCCTTCAGTGAGCTCAAGGCTTTTTAGGGTACAAGCCACCTCGTCTCCTTGCATGACCTTGCAATAAATATTTCTTTGCTCCAAACTCTGACTTTCAGTTTATTTGACCTCACTGTGTATTGGGCACATGAACTTGCATTAATATTAGTACTTTCCCTTTCTCCCTTCACTTTTTGGGTGATGAAGGGCAAACCCTACGTTTTCAGGGTGATGCGTCTTCTGCCTGATCCATAAAATGTTCTCCAAGTCAGAGATGGACTTCATTTGAATTCTTCACTTGAGATAAACATTGTCCATAAAGAATCTACCTGCAATGAGGAGACAAGGATTCAATCCCTGGAGAAAGGAATGACTACCCACTCCAGTATTCTTATTTGGAGAATTCTGTGGATAGAGGAGCTTGGCAGGCTACAGTCCATGGGGTCACAAAGTGTTGGATACAACTGAGTGACTTTCACTTTCACAGTCATAATTTGGGTTTTCTTGTGAAGGGAAAATTTTCATATGACTTGAGGATTACTATTTTGGATACACCCTATTCAAATGAAATCTCACAATAATCAAATTAGATTTGGGAGAAGGAAGAATAACAATCAGTCCATTTAGAACAGGGGTATTTGGGTCTGTTTTAAATGGCTTAAGGTTTGATGGGACTCAAATGGGTCAAGATTCTGATGTGGTAGATCTCTAGAGTTTATTTGCTAATTATTACAATGGCAGTCATCTTACAACACACAAATATATCAAATTAAAGTGTTGTTCACTTTAAATTTGCACTATGTTATATGTCAAATACGNGAGATGTGTATAAGAGACAGCAAATGGGTCAAGATTCTGATGTGGTAGATCTCTAGAGCTTATTTGCTAATTATTACAATGGCAGCCATCTTACAACACACAAATATATCAAATTAAAGTGTTGTTCACTTTAAATTTGCACGATGTTATATGTCAAATACGTTACAATTAAAAACAATAATTTAAAATTGTTTTAATTTCTTGTGTGTGAGGGGCAAGTAATTTCTATCTGAAAAGAAAGACTAGAGTAGAGAAAAGACAATTAAAAGGAAAACAAGACAATAGAAATAGAAAAGAAAGCCAGCATTAGATCATTCAAATAGTAAAATAATTGGCCTTATGTGGTAGAATTATTTTTCTATTTTTCCTGTGTGACTTGGCAAGAATAAAAGGAGTTGCAATCAAGGAACTTGAAGAGAAAAAGAAAAAGAAACCTCACTAAGAATAATGTGTAATCAGGAAACTGACATTTTTCTCCATGAGTGAAGGGATTTGGTGCACTGAAATATTATTCGGACATGCAGAAGGATTTGATCAGAAATACAAAAAGTCAAGTGAGTTTTTGCCTTCAAACTGAGGAAGAAGATGAAAAGAAATTAAATTATATAAAGCAGCAATCAATTAAAATACAATTTGCAATAGTAGTGCATTTTAAACATGTCTGCCTTTCTATATAATTTTCTGTAACTGATTCATTTTTAATATAACTGCATTATTTTAATATTAGCTTATTTCTTGACTAAAGAATTATGATATGTTTTCCCAAACAATAATTAAAAAGTTAATTATTGTTTCAGTTAGTTACTATGGAAGTATACTTTCTATACTAACTAGGATGTGATGGCAAATAATGTGCTGTCCAACTCTGACAATAAACTCTAATTATGGAATAATCAGAGTTGCATAAACTGCCTCAGGGGTACAAATTATTCAAATTCAAGACTAGGGAGTAAAAACACACATTACACAGATCAAGTTGTGTTCTAAAGCTGAAAATGCATGTGATATAGAAAAATTAGGCTGCAATATCTGAAAGCAAAAAAAGTGTCAGGCGTTCCTCCAGTGATATATTACTGCACCTGGAACCTTTAACCTGTCAAAGTGTTAAGAGTTAAAGTGTTAAGGTTAATTTATGAGAGCTGTATTTCTAAATATACTAACATCTCTTAAATGTTAAATGAACTTCAAATTACTTGCAGTAAATATTTTCTCATAAGAAAATATACCATATTTTTTAGTAGATGGGGGTGACACAGGCATGTACTAGCGAAAGAGAAGACATTTTCTAAATAAAGGTAGCAGATTGAATCATGGGCTAATGCTCTATGTCTTAAATATGACATGGCACTATGAAAGATACTAGAGTTTTGAGGGACAGCTCAGGTGTAAAAGTAAAATCATTACTAGAGTCTTACAACATACCTTATTTAGAATTGTCAAACTCATTTGTAAAGAAAGAGTAAAAGTCCTAAGATCCTTCTGATTATTGAAACATTGTTTTGTGCCTCACACTTTTTTTTAGAGGTATGTTTAGTACCTTGATAATAGTGATATCATGGGTCTATGCATATGTTTTTGCTCATTAAATTGTTTACATTAAGTACATGTAGCTTTTTGTATATTAATTATAACTCAATAAAGTTTTGTGTTTTCTTTTAAGGCTAGAAAAGCAATGACTTTATTTCTCATTTTTTAGAATCCTTCTTTCCCTTTGGAATAATCCACTGCATTCATGACAGGTCCTTAAAAATATCAGCTAATAAACAATTATAAAACAATGGTTTCTCTATACTCTGAATATATTTGTTAATGTCTTTAGGTATATGTTTCATTGTAATTTTTTAAATTTCTTAATTGAAGGATAATTGCTTTACAGAATTTTGTGATCTTTTGTCATACATCAAAAAGAATCAGCCATAGGTACACACATGTCCCCTCCCTCTCAAAACTCCCTCCCATCTGCCTCCCGGTCCCACTCTTCAGCCTGTCTCAGAGCCCCTGTTTGAGTTCCTGAATCACACAGCAAACTTCCATTGGCTATCTATTTTTCATACCGTGCTGTAAATTTCTATGTTACTCTCTACATACCTCTCACCTTCTTCCTCCTACCCTCCCCCTACATCCACGGGTCTGTTCTCCATTGCTGCCCTGAAAATAAATTCATCAATGTTATCTTTCTAGATTCCATATATATCTGTCAATATACAATATTTATATTTCTCTTTCTGCCTTACTTCACTCTGTATAATCAACTCTAGGTTTGTCCACCTCATTAGAAATGATTTAAACGTGTTCCTTTTTATGGCTGAGTAGTATTCTATTGTATGTATGTACCACAGCTTCTTTATACATGCATCTGTTGATGGACATCTAGGTTGCTTCCATGTTCTAGCTATTATAAATAGTGCCATATTGAACATTGGGGTACATGTGTCTTTCTCAATTTTGGTTTCCTCAGGAGTAGGATTGCTGTGTCATATGGTGGTTTTATCCCTAGCTTTTTAAGGAATTTCCATACCATCTTCTATAGTGGCTGTATCAATTTACATTCCAAACAGCAACACAAGAGTGTTCCCTTTTCTCCACACTCTCTTCAGCATTTACTGTATGCAGACTTTGATGATGGCCATTCTGACCAGTGTGGGGTGATATCTCATTGGAGTTTTGATTTGCATTTCTCTAATAATGAGTGATGTTGAGCACCTTTTCATGTGTTTGTTAGCCACTGGTTTGTCTTCTTTGGAGAAATGTCTTTTTAGGTCTTTTTCCCACTTTTTGATTGGGTTTTTGCTTTTCTGGTATTGAGTTGAATGAGCTGCTTATATATTTTGAAAATTAATTATTTGTCAGTTGTTTCTTTTGCTATTATTGTTTCCTTTGCTATTATTTCCTCCCATTCTGAGGGTTTTCTTTTCACCCTGTTTGTAGTTTCCTTTGCTGTGCAAAACCTTTTAAGTTTAATTAGGTTCCACTTGTTTATTTTTGTTTTTATTTCCGTTACACTAGGAGGTGAGTCATAGAAAATCTTACTTTGATTTATATCATCGAGCGTTCAGCCTATGTTTTCCTCTGAGAGTTTTATAGTTTTTGATCTTACATTTAGGTCTTTAATCCACTTTGAATTTATCTTTGTGTTTGGCCTTAGGAAGTTTTCTAATTTCATTCTTTTGCGTGTAGCTGTTCAGTTTTCCCAGCACCACTTATTGAAGAGGCTATCTTTGCCTCATTGTATATTCTTGTCTCCTTTGTAAAAAATAAGGTATCCATAGGTGCATGGGTTATCTTTGGGTTCTCTATCTTGTTCCATTGGTCTGTATTTCTGTTTTTGTGCCAGTACCAATCTGTCCTGATGACTGTAGCTTTGTAGTATAGTCTGAAGTCAGGAAGGCTGATTCCTCCAGCTCCATTCTTCTTTCTCAAGACTACTTTGGCTATTCAGGGTCTTTTGTGTTTCCATATTAACTGTGAAGTATTTTATTCTATTTCTGTGAAAAACACCATTGGTAATTTGATAGGGATTGCATTGAATCTGTAGATTGCTTTTGGTAGTATAGACATTTTCACAATATTGATTCTTCTTACCCAGGAACATAGAATGTCTCTCCATCTGTTTATGTCATCTTTGATTTCTTTCATCAGGCCTTATAATTTTCTGTATATAGTTCTTTTCTCTCCTTGCATGAGTGAAGTCGCTCAGTCGTGTCTGACTCTTTGCAACCCCTTGAACTGTAGCCCACCAGGCTCCTCCGTCCTTGGGATTCTCCAGGCAAGAATACTGCAGTGGGTTGCCATTTCCTTCTCCAGGGGAACTTCCATACCCAGGGATCGAACCCAGGTCTCCCACATGCAGGCAGAAACTTTAACCTCTGAGCCACCAGGGAGGTGTCTCCTTAGGTAGGTTTATTCCTAAATATTCTATTCTTTTTTTTGAAATAGTGACTGGGATTGGTTCCTTAATTTCTATTTCCAATATTTCATTGTTAGTGAGAGTCCCTTGGACTGCAAGGAGATCCATTCAGTCCATTCTAAAGGAGATCAGTCTTGGGTGTTCATTGGAAGAACTGATATTGAAGCTGAAACTCCAATACTTTGGCCACCTGATGCGAAGAGCTGACTCATTTGAAAAGACCCTGATGCTGGGAAAGATTGAAGGCAGGAGGAAAAGGGGACGACAGAGGATGAGATAATCGGATGGCATCACCGACTCAGTGGACATGGGTTTGGGCAAACTCCGGGAGTTGGTGATGGACAGGGAGGCCTAGCGTGCTGTGGTTCATGGGGTCACAAAGAGTCAGACACGACTGAGTGACTGAACTGAACTAACCTGATATAGAAATACAAGTGGTTTCTGTGTGTTGA
>SJYW01057504.1:50676-92550 GCA_006410735.1 Raphicerus campestris | reverse complement strand
GGTGCATGGGTTATCTTTGGGTTCTCTATCTTGTTCCATTGGTCTGTATTTCTGTTTTTGTGCCAGTACCAATCTGTCCTGATGACTGTAGCTTTGTAGTATAGTCTGAAGTCAGGAAGGCTGATTCCTCCAGCTCCATTCTTCTTTCTCAAGACTACTTTGGCTATTCAGGGTCTTTTGTGTTTCCATATTAACTGTGAAGTATTTTATTCTATTTCTGTGAAAAACACCATTGGTAATTTGATAGGGATTGCATTGAATCTGTAGATTGCTTTTGGTAGTATAGACATTTTCACAATATTGATTCTTCTTACCCAGGAACATAGAATGTCTTTCCATCTGTTTATGTCATCTTTGATTTCTTTCATCAGGCCTTATAATTTTCTGTATATAGTTTTTTTCTCTCCTTGCATGAGTGAAGTCGCTCAGTCGTGTCTGACTCTTTGCAACCCCTTGAACTGTAGCCCACCAGGCTCCTCCGTCCTTGGGATTCTCCAGGCAAGAATACTGGAGTGGGTTGCCATTTTCTTCTCCAGGGGAACTTCCATACCCAGGGATCGAATCCAGGTCTCCCGCATGCAGGCAGAAACTTTAACCTCTGAGCCACCAGGGAGGTGTCTCCTTAGGTAGGTTTATTCCTAAATATTCTATTCTTTTTTTTGAAATAGTGACTGGGATTGGTTCCTTAATTTCTATTTCCAATATTTCATTGTTAGTGAGAGTCCCTTGGACTGCAAGGAGATCCATTCAGTCCATTCTAAAGGAGATCAGTCTTGGGTGTTCATTGGAAGAACTGATGTTGAAGCTGAAACTCCAATACTTTGGCCACCTGATGCGAAGAGCTGACTCATTTGAAAAGACCCTGATGCTGGGAAAGATTGAAGGCAGGAGGAAAAGGGGACGACAGAGGATGAGATAATCGGATGGCATCACCGACTCAGTGGACATGGGTTTGGGCAAACTCCGGGAGTTGGTGATGGACAGGGAGGCCTAGCGTGCTGTGGTTCATGAGGTCACAAAGAGTCAGACACGACTGAGTGACTGAACTGAACTAACCTGATATAGAAATACAAGTGGTTTCTGTGTGTTGACGTTGTATCCTGCAACTTTGCTGAATTCACTGATAAGATTTAGTAATTTACTGATAGTTTCTTTTGGGTTTTCTATGTATAGTATCATGGCATCTGCAAACAGTGAGAGTTTTACTTCTTTTCCTATCTGGATTCCTTTTATTTCTTTTCCTTCTCTGATTACTGTAGCTAAGACTTCCAAAACTATATTGAATAATAATGGTGAGAGTGGACATCTTTGTCTTGTTCCTGATCTTAGAGGGAATGTTTCTGGTTTTTCACCATTGAGAATAATGTTTGCTGTGGGCTTTTCATATATTGCCTTTACTATGTTGAAGTAGGTTTTTCTATGCCCATTTTTTTAAGCATTTTTTTTTAATCATAAGT
The DNA here is from genome assembly GCA_006410735.1 of Raphicerus campestris. Classification (NCBI taxonomy): domain Eukaryota; kingdom Metazoa; phylum Chordata; class Mammalia; order Artiodactyla; family Bovidae; genus Raphicerus; species Raphicerus campestris. Next base: position 91,093 of record SJYW01057504.1, on the reverse strand, counting down.
GGGTGCTGAATTTTCTCAAAGGCTTTTTTGGCATCTATTGAAGACTCTTAAGAGTCCCTTGGACTGCAAGGAGATCCAACCAGTCCATTCTAAAGGAGATCAGTCCTGGGTTTTCTTTGGAAGGAACTATGCTAAAGATGAAACTCCAGTACTTTGGCCACCTCATGCAAAGAGTTTACTCATTGGAAAAGACTGATGCTGGGAGGGATTGAAGGCAGGAAGAAAAGGGGACGACAGAGGATAAGATGGTTGGATGGCATCACCAACTCAATGGACGTGAGTTTGAGTGAACTCCAGGAGTTGGTGATGGACAGGGAGGATCGCAAAGAGTCAGACACGACTGAGCGACTGAATTGAACTGAACTGACTGAGATAATCATATGTTTTTTATCTTTCACTTTGTTAATATGGTGTAGCATATTGATTGATTTGTGTATATTGAAGAATCCTTGCATCCCTGGAATAAACCTAACTTGATCATGATGTATGAACTTTTTAATGTGTTGTTGAATTTGTTTTGCTAGAATTTTGTTGAGGATTTTTGCATCTATGTGCCTCACACTTTAAAAAATAATCAGGTCACAAAGAGTTAGACATGACTAAGCATGCATTCACACACAGAAAAGTTATACTTAATTCTATGGAAGAGTTACATAGCTGTCTGCTGCTATTCTTACAATTTTCCATTCTGAAGCATTCAGATGCTTTAGAACATTTAGTCTCAGACTAGCATCTGGTGTAGTAGTCTAAAAAACTGAGGAACTGGCTACTGCTATGGGAGACTCATAAGACTGTATAATTTTTTCCATTATTCTGAAAATTAAGTTGCCTTGGACAGAAGCACGTTGCCACTTGGTATTCTTAAGTTAGTATCATCCTTGAAAATCAATTAATATCTCCAAGAAAACTGTCAGGGAAGAAGAAATTTCCCTCTGCCCCTCTAGGTTCTTCTGGTTGGTCTAAGATTTCAACTGACAAGAAATAGACTAACAGGAGAAAATCAAAGTTTAATAACATGTATACATGGGAGAGATCAAGGAAACAGTAACTTGTCAAAATGGCTGAAACCCTTACTTCACCATCTTCTGCTAAAGATAAAAGAGAAGGTTGGGAGTTCTGGTTTGGGATATTAAAGGAAAGGATGGTAATTTGCATTAAGATGGAAACGCAAGTATTTGTTTGGACCTTCAGAGCTGGTGGGACGCAGAGTGGGCACTGATCTCTATGCCCTGCTGAGTTTTTCCGCCACACTCAGCCTATATTCCTTGCAGATATCTATGTTGATGACTATAGTCTGGGACTAGGCCCTCTATTTAAATTGTTTTAGGAAGTTGAAGAGAAGTCCAAAGTTTCTTCCTGAATCTTTTCGGCTTTGATTGTTTTCAGCTTGAAATTGTCTGCACACTCAAGAAACATTTTGGTGTGGCAAATGTTGCTCCCCTACAAAAAGAAATATTTGCTCCAGAAAATTTACCAGTAAATTTCTTATCAGTTAAAAGTAAAGGAGTCTAGTCGTACAGAGCAGTTGTACTATACTTCTTTTTCTATGTGAGTGACACTAAGTAAGTTACTTAATATCTCTACAGTTCAGATTCAACACTTATAAGATGTTCCCTCCCTGACAGCATTCAGTGATAGATGATGTATGAACAAGTGTATATAAACGAGTCTAACATAGTGACTGTCATATCCTTTTTATAAATGCATCTGAGAAATGGAATATTTCCTGTCATGTCAGTAAACAAGGGTGTCACAGTCATCAGCAATCCCAGCCCTCCAGGACACTCGTGAAGTAGAAGAGGGCCTGTGTGATCCAGCAACCATCAGGCTAGAGCCACTCCCTACAGGGAGACCTGAAGAACTCAGGATGTGAAAAATTGCAGGATACTGGCCCCCAGATAGCTGAGATGTATATAAAAAGGAATGATTTCAGTGAGCCCAGACTCTTGCATCTTCCCATATATAGAAAAGTGCTAAACTCCTTAACTTGAGGTAGCTGGTTTTCTTTAATTCCCAAAAATAATTTTGATGTTCAGACCACCTGCCCTTTGTTGCAAACTTCTGCATAACCTGACTCCTCTCCCCACCTCCTCAGAGCAGTTCTCTCAAGCCTACTTGAGATGCTAACTCCCAGGCTTGAAGTCCTAAAAACTTCCCACTGAATAAAACATATCTCTCAACTTTTAGGTTGTAACTATATATATTTTTAGTCAAGACATCTATAGTTAACAATTAATGTCAGTATACCTTTTAAACTAACCTGACTATTCCATATAGATGGAAAGTTTATGTTTAACAAACTGTGCCTTCACACTCTTTAATGTTTCAGAGGATGCTTGTGCTGCTGGGTGTAACGGAGGCACAGAAGACATCCAAATAATAATCGGCAAGTTCGAACAGAAGACAGCATCACAAATCAGAATCTCCTAATCACCCATGTGTACAGCTTACTTTCTTCTGTATCCCTCCCAGGGACCCCTGGGAAGTGACTCAAACAAGTTACAGGGCTATTCACATGGGAAAGAATTTATAAGAGAAACTTGGATGGAAGCATTTGGAGAGTTGAAGTGCTCAACAGTCTAGGCTAACACTGTCACTTCCTGGAGGAATAGTGAACAGAAATCAAGTGTTTAAAAATCTTCAAGATTTTTTAAAGCCTCCAGGAGATTCAGAAGGGTGATGGAAGGGTACCCCCAGATTAATTTTCAAGTATCACATAACATGCCCAGTACAACTTCAGCCCTGATACGAGAGGTTTCTGGGAACACAAAATGACAGCCTTTTTTCTCAAAAACCTCTCTTTTTCTTATTAATCTGAGAAATGGAATATTCCCTGCCGTATCAGTAAACAAAAGATGTCAGCCATCAGCGATTGAAACCACCACAGCTGGTGAGCTGGTGAGCTCTAAGAAACTCAGGAAGGGGAGGGAAACCTGCCCTCTAGTAGCCATGAGTTTGCAGCCACTCCCTATGCTGAGCCTTGAGGAAATTCAGAATGTAAAAAAGAAAAAACAAAACAGGATTCTAGCCCCAGATAACTAGGGTGTATATCAAAGGAATGTTTTGCATCTTCTCATACATAGAAAAGCACTAAATTCCTTGAGATATTTGGTTTTTCTATAATTGATAATAATCTTTTGACATTCAGACTACTTGCCCTTTGTTGCAAAATTTTATATTACCTGATTCCTCCCCTTACCTCCACAGAAGCGTTCTCTCAGGGATTCTTGAGATGCTGCTTCCTGGGCTTGAAGTCCTAAAAATTTCTGCCAAATAAAAAGTACGTTTAGGTTGTTAATATTGTTTAAGTCAGCAAATTATGTTTCTCAATTATCCTCAAAGAAGCTGATATTAATCCCATTCTGAAAAATACTATTAATGGCAATATATTCTAAAAGAAATGAATCTGAGGCACACATCATTGCTCTCCTTCTTCAAGGTCATGGAAAAGTTAAGACTAGAACCTAAATGATTTCAGCTTTCTAGGTCAAATTCATCATCAATTTTAGTATTAGTTTGGATGATATTAGTACTAGGAAAGCTTGCAAGATTTAAAATTATCCTTAAATTTTTGAATATATATATATATACATACACACAAACAGACATTTATATATACATACACATCTAAATACAAATACACACAAGTACATACATACATATATGTACACACATGCTAAATGTGTGATTCAAAGGGAATCAGTTATGAGTTTTCATAGTAAATATAACAAAAAGATACAGTAAAATAGTAGTCAATCTAAATCCTATGGCATCATTATTCACTAGTGCTTAAAGAAGTACTCTTATTCCAATTAGTTATTTCATAGCAAATACACTCCACAGGTTTGGTTTTTGCATATTTGTTTCAAAAATTAGTTTAAAATAGAAAAAAAAATTAACAAGTAACACACAAAATTTTTGCATACTAAAACATAAAAACAAAAATGTATTCTAAATTTATTAGCTGTTTTTCAAAAATATTTCTTTTTATTTTACAATCAATCCGATTTATAGTAAACTTTGCAAACTCATGAATGCAACAAATTTTATTTTATATAGAGGTGATTGTTATTTGATATATTTAAAAACATCTTTCAGGTATGCTTCTTTAAATAGAAGAAAAGCCACAAAGTATGTGAACCATAAATCAATCATAACTTCTAATTTCCCTTGGCATGTCAACAATCCTAACTCTCNAAAACAAAAATGTATTCTAAATTTATTAGCTGTTTTTCAAAAATGTTTCTTTTTATTTTACAATCAATCCGATTTATAGTAAACTTTGCAAACTCATGAATGCAACAAATTTTGTTTTATATAGAGGTGATTGTTATTTGATATATCTAAAAACATCTTTCAGGTATGCTTCTTTAAATAGAAAAAAAGCCACAAAGTATGTGAACCATAAATCAACCATAACTTCTAATTTCCCTTGGCATGTCAACAATCCTAACTCTCCCACTTTTTCTCTCCCAGGAGCAGCTGACAAAAGTATAAGGAGAACTCTATCTCTCCTCTGCAGCTCAGTGACTTCTAATTGCCCACACCACCACCCGGTCTTGAAGGACCTCAAGTTCACGTACGCACATGATGACCAAGCCTCCAGGCTTAGTGCATTCTTGAAATTGGTGTAAGCCTCAGTTGACTGAGAGCATAACTAACTAGTTAACTTCTCTGGACCATTTTGAAAAAGTTCTGGAAGAGTTTGGGGCAAAGAAGTAAAAGGCAGATGGGTTATTTAATCCTCAGGCGTGCATGTGCGCTGTAGCTTCAACAATGTTCGACTCTTGGTGACCCTACGTACTGCATCCCACTAGGCTCCTCTGCCCATGGGATTCTCCAGGCAAGAATACTGGAATGGGTTGCCATTTCCTTCTCCAGGAGATCTTCCCGACCCAGGGATTGAACCCACATCTCTTATGTCTCCTGTATTGGCAGGGTCTTTACTACCAGCACCATCTGGAAAAGCCCTACTTAATCCACAAACTTTCCTCAAACTCTTCAACATTCACTGTTCTTTACTGAGGATATAACTGAAGTCTTCAGAGTATCATTTGCTCTCTGATTCTTGGGAACATCAAGAAACTTTCCCTTAACAGATGCTCTGCTGTTATAAATTCATTGCAAAGATAGCGAAAGCCCTGAAACAAAAAAATTAGGAAAACTTCTAGGTTCTAAGAAGACACATGAAGCCAAAAGAAACTCTTCATTTGACTGGAAAAATTCCAAATATCAAGAGACATTCATTTAATGAGTTGTCATGAGGTGTTAATAGGTATAGAGATATATGCATTGCCAAAATTTATTCTTTCTCCACATTTCTCCCTTTTCCCAGAGCTTGTGCTAATTGGGATAGAAGTCCTCTCTTTTAGGACAGTTGTTTTTCATCTTGCTTTGGTTAAAATATATATATATATACTTCTCCAGGAAAAAAAAAATAGTATATCTCACAAACTATAACTTGGTTATAAAAATCTCAAGATTCTGCTCTATACATTTTTTGCAGAAAAATTCATTCGGCTTCTCCTTTTATGCTTTGAAGCATAAATTTTATAACTGCCCTTTTCCCATTTCCTTTGTGAAAAATCAAACTATGGATTAAGATCCCAGTGGAACTGAACTCCATCCTTTGGAATTAAGTCCTGGAATTGCTTTGGGTGTTGCCCATACCATCCTAACTCTTGGCCATTTTAACCGCTCAACATTTGTTAAGCACTTAAGATGAGGGAAGGAGTCCTTATGAAGGAGTCAGGGGAGTGCCTGCACTTAGAGGAAGGCCAACCCTCAGACCACCAAAGAACTAAATCCAGGAGCAGGAAGGGTATGCCTGTGCTGAGCTCCAGGGGGAGACCAGAACTCCTCCCGCTCTATCAAGTTGCCTCTGCTTTCCTCATTCCCTTCACCCTCACCCCATATCCATCAGTCTGGACTTTCGACCAGCTGGACAAATCTAACTGTGTGCTTTAGTCCTGTTCATCTCAGCCACCACAAAAGACCTAACTCCAAGGTCATTCTTCATCCCCCAAAGGTTAATCCACACCTGGTTCCATAAGCTGCTTTTCCTGATTCTATCACCCACCCTCCGTCTCCTGAAACCTTTCGTTTACTGCACCCCTGAAACACTAAGCCAGTCCTCCCTTAAGCTCAACATCTTCCCCCAAAAGTCCCCATCACNGGTGTAAAGGAGCCTTTCGAGGTCCAAGTGAAGAGGTGATTTCCCCCAAGACGCCGAAGCGGACAAGGGCCTCACCCTGCCTCCAGCGGAGCATCTTCTTGTTTTTCTCAACTTGGGGGAGATCCCCTCGAGTTACGACGGGGAACCCAGTGTTCCGCCCCTGTGGCCTCAGGAGAGGCCAGTCTCCATGTGAGTTGCGAGGCGCCTCTGGGGAGACATCCCGAGTCATCGCCGGGTCATCAGTCCTTGTCTGGTTCTCAGGATGGAGCCTGAGCTTGCCTCGCCCGTGCTGACATATGTCTTGGGGTACCCCGGGAGCCCCAATCGTGGAGTCAGGCGTCATCTCGCCTGGAGACGTACACGGTCGCTTTCCTCCCCAGCTGCAGCTGCAGTGTCCAGCTCCCCGTCTTGCGGACACAGGGATATGTGTCTTGCTCTCGAGGAACCCCAGGGCTGTCACACGTGCCAATGTGTCGTTAGTCCAGCCTCAGGGTGACAGTCGAGGCAGTGCAGGGCAGTGGGGTTCACCTGGAGTGGACGAGGCATTTGCGGGCATTGGGGAATGGTGGCCCAACCCCTGAGGCTACTTCCCACTCTCCTGTTTTGAGCACCTCCTCTTGCAGTTCGAGGAGAGCGCTGCAAATCCTTTCCCGATGGATCAAGGAAAGGGTACCTCATCTAGAGCTGAGCAGGGAAAAACGAGTCTCCCTTGAGTCGCGGCAGGACCCTCGGTGTTCCTCTCGACTGGGGACCGGTGTGGCAGGGAACTTCTTGGTTCACAGCAAGGAGGTGAAGGAGCCTTTCGAGGTCCAGGAGGAAAGGGGTGATATCACCTGAGACGCCATATCAGACAAGGGCCTCACCCCGCCTGCAGGGGGAAGCTTCTAGTTTTTCTCGAATTGCCGTGGTGTCCTCTCGAGTTATGACGGGGACCCCAGGTGTCCGCCCCTGTTGCCTCAGCAGAGGCCAGTCTCCTTGCGAGTTGCGAGGCGCCTCTGGGGATTGCTCCCCAGTCATCGCCGGTTCCTCAGTCATTGTCTGGTGGTGAGGCCGTTGCCTGAACTTGCCTCACCCGTGCTGACATAGGCCTTGGGGTTCCCCAGAGCACCCACAGGGGAGTCAGGCCTCGTATCGCCAGGAGACTCACTGGGACGCTTTCATCTCTAGCTGCATCAGCAGTGTCCAAATACCTGTCGAGCGGACACAGGGATGTGTGGCTTGCCCTTGAGGTACCCCAACGCTGTCACAAGTGCCACATTGTCGGGAGTCCAGCCTTGAGCAGACAATCGAGGCAGTGCAGGGCACTCAGGTTCATCTGGAGTGGATGAGGCATTTGGGGATTTTGTGGAATGGTGGCAAGAAACCTGAGGCACCTCCGGACTTTCCTGGTGCAAGCGACTCCACTTGGGATGCGAGGGGAATGCTGGGAACCCTTTCCCGATGGAGCAGGGAAAGTGCACCTCATCTGGAGCTGAGCAGGGCAAAGTGGGACTCCTCTTGAGTAGCGGCGTGACACTCTGTGTTTCTCTCGAATGGTGACCAGTGGGGTGGGGAACTTCTTGTGTCAGAGCAAGGAATGAAGAAGCCTTTCGAGGCCCAAGAGGAAGGGATGATTTCCCCCGAGATGCCACAGAGGACAAGGGCCTCACATTGCCTGCTGGGAGAAGCTTCTGGATTTTCTCAAGTGGTGGCGGGGTCCTCTCAAGTTACAACAGGGATACCAGGGACCCGCCCCTGTGGCCTCAGGAGAGGCCAGTCTCCGTGTGAGTTGCCAGGCGCCTCTGGGTTTTCCTCCCCAGTAATCGCACGGTCTTCGCTCCTCTTCTGCTGCTGAGGCCGAGCCAGAGCTTGCATCGCCCCTGCTGACATAGGTCTCGGGGTTCCCCTGGAGCCCACACAGGGGAGTCAGTCCTCCTCTCGCCTTGAGATGTGCACTGCCGTGTTCCTCCCCAGCTACAGCACCAGTGTCAGCCTCCCCGTCTAGGGGACACAGGGATCTGTGGCTAGCCGTCGAGGTACCTCAGGTTGTCACACGTGCCTGAGTGTCGGGTGTCAAGCCTCAGGGTGACAGTCGAGGCAGTCAGGGTCAATCAGGTTCATCTGGACTGGACGAGGCATTTGGGGGTCTTGGGGTATGGTGGCCTGACCCCTGAGGCAACTCCCCACTCTCCTGTTGCTAGTGCCTGGTCTTTGGATGTGAGGGGAGCGACGGGTATCATTTCCCTAATGAGGAGGGAAAGGGCCCCTCATATGGAGGTGAGCAGTGGAAAACGGGGCTCCTCTTGAGTCGCCATGCGCCGCTCAGGGTTCCTCTTTAGTGAGGATGGGTAGGGCGTGGAACTTCTTGGGTCACAGCAAGGGTGTAAAGGAGCCTTTCGAGGTCCAAGAGTGAAGAGGTGATTTCCCCCAAGACGCCGAAACGGACAAGGGCCTCACCCTGCCTCCAGCGGAGAATCTTCTGGTTTTTCTCGACTTGCGGCGGAACCCTCTCGAGTTATGACGGGGAAACCAGTGACCCACCCCTGTGGCCTCAGGAGAGGTCAGACTCAGTGTGAGTTCGAGGCACCTCTGGGGATACCTCCCCAATCATCGCCGGGTCCTCAGTCCTCGTCTGGTGCTGAGGCCGGAGCCTGAGCTTGCCTCGCCCGTGCTGACATATGTCTTGGGGTTTTCTTGGAGCCCCAACCGTGGAGTCAGGCTTCATCTCGCCTGGAGATGTGCACGGCCGCTTTCCTCCCCAGCTGCAGCTGCAGTGTCCGCCTCCCCGTCTTGTGGACACAGGGTTTGCTGCCTTGCTCTCGAGGTACCACAGGGCTGTCATACGTGCCAGTGAGTCAGTTGTCCAGCCTCAGGGTGACAGTCGAGGCAGTGCAGGGCATTCGAGTTGATCTGGAGTGGACAAGGCATTTGTGGGCATTGGGGAATGGTGGCCCCACACCTGAGGTTAATCCTGACTTTCCTGTTTTGAGCACCTCCTCTAGCGATTGGAGGAGAGCGCCAGGAATCCTTTCCCCTTGGAGCAGGGAAAGGGCCCCTCATCTAGAGCTGAGTAGGGGAAAACGAGTCTCCTCTTGAATCGCGATGGGACCCTCTGTGTTCCTCTCGAGTGGGGACTGGTGGGGCGGGGATCTTCTTGGTTCAAGCAAAGGTGTGAAGGAGCCTTTCGAGGCCCAGGTGGAAAGGGGTGATTTCTCCCGAGACGCCACAGCGGACAAGGGCCTCACCCCACCTGCAGGGCGGAAACTTCTAGTTTTTCTCGAGTTGCAGCCATGTCCTCTCGAGTTACGATGGGGACGCCAGGGATCCAACCCTGTAGCCTCAGGAGAGGCCAGTCTCCATGGGAGTTGTGAGGCGCCTCTGGGGATTGCACCCAAGTCATCGCTGGTTCCTCAGTCATCCTCTGGTGGTGAGGCTGGAGCATGATCTTGCCTCGCCCGTGGTTATATAGGTCTTGGGGTTCCCCAGAGTGCCCACAGGGGAGACAGGCCTCCTCTCGCCAGGAGACCCCCTGGGACGCTTTTATCCCCAGCTGCAGCAGCAGTGTTGGACTATCTATCGNAACGGACAAGGGCCTCACCCTGCCTCCAGCGGAGAATCTTCTGGTTTTTCTCGACTTGCGGCGGAACCCTCTCGAGTTATGACGGGGAAACCAGTGACCCACCCCTGTGGCCTCAGGAGAGGTCAGACTCAGTGTGAGTTCGAGGCACCTCTGGGGATACCTCCCCAATCATCGCCGGGTCCTCAGTCCTCGTCTGGTGCTGAGGCCGGAGCCTGAGCTTGCCTCGCCCGTGCTGACATATGTCTTGGGGTTTTCTTGGAGCCCCAACCGTGGAGTCAGGCTTCATCTCGCCTGGAGATGTGCACGGCCGCTTTCCTCCCCAGCTGCAGCTGCAGTGTCCGCCTCCCCGTCTTGTGGACACAGGGTTTGCTGCCTTGCTCTCGAGGTACCACAGGGCTGTCATACGTGCCAGTGAGTCAGTTGTCCAGCCTCAGGGTGACAGTCGAGGCAGTGCAGGGCATTCGAGTTGATCTGGAGTGGACAAGGCATTTGTGGGCATTGGGGAATGGTGGCCCCACACCTGAGGTTAATCCTGACTTTCCTGTTTTGAGCACCTCCTCTAGCGATTGGAGGAGAGCGCCAGGAATCCTTTCCCCTTGGAGCAGGGAAAGGGCCCCTCATCTAGAGCTGAGTAGGGGAAAACGAGTCTCCTCTTGAATCGCGATGGGACCCTCTGTGTTCCTCTCGAGTGGGGACTGGTGGGGCGGGGATCTTCTTGGTTCAAGCAAAGGTGTGAAGGAGCCTTTCGAGGCCCAGGTGGAAAGGGGTGATTTCTCCCGAGACGCCACAGCGGACAAGGGCCTCACCCCACCTGCAGGGCGGAAACTTCTAGTTTTTCTCGAGTTGCAGCCATGTCCTCTCGAGTTACGATGGGGACGCCAGGGATCCAACCCTGTAGCCTCAGGAGAGGCCAGTCTCCATGGGAGTTGTGAGGCGCCTCTGGGGATTGCACCCAAGTCATCGCTGGTTCCTCAGTCATCCTCTGGTGGTGAGGCTGGAGCATGATCTTGCCTCGCCCGTGGTTATATAGGTCTTGGGGTTCCCCAGAGTGCCCACAGGGGAGACAGGCCTCCTCTCGCCAGGAGACCCCCTGGGACGCTTTTATCCCCAGCTGCAGCAGCAGTGTTGGACTATCTATCGAGAGGACACAGGGATGTGTGGCTTAACCTTGAGGTACCCCAAGCTGTCACATGTGCCAGTATGTCGGGAGTTAAGCCTTGAGGAGACAATCGAGGCAGTGCAGGGTAGTCAGGTTCATCTGGAGTGGACAAGGCATTTGGGGATTTTGGGAATGGTGGCAAGAACCCTGAGGCACCTCTGGACTTTCCTGGTGCAAGCGCCTCCACTTGAGATGCGAGGGGAATGCCGGGAACCCATTCCCGATGGAGCAGGGAAAGGGCCCCTCATCTGGAGCTGAACAGGGCAAAGCGGGTGTCCTCTTAAGTCACAGCGTGACACTCTGTGTTCCTCTCAGTTGGGGACCGGTGGGTTGGGGAACTTCTTCGGCCACAGCAAGGAGTGAATTAGCGATTCGAGTCCCAAGAGGAAGGGGTGATTTCCCGCGAGACCGCACAGTGGACAAGGGCCTCACACTGCCTGCTGGGGAGAAGCTTCTGGATTTTCTCGAGTGGTGGCGGGGTCCTCTCGAGTTACAACCGCGACCCCAGGGACCTGCCCCTGTGGTCTCAAGAGAGGCCAGTCTCCGAGTGAGATGCCAGGCGTTTCTGGGTATTCCTCCCCACTCGTCACTGGGTCCTCAGTCCTCGTCTGGTGCTGAGGCCAGAGCCAGAGCTTGCATTGCCCGTGGTGACATAGGTCTTCGGGTTCCCCTGGAGCCCACATAGGGGAGTCTGGCCTCCTCTCGCCTGGAGACATGCACGGCCGCTTTCCTCCCCAGCTGCAGCAGCACTGTCCGGCTCCCCTGCTAGGGGCCACAGGGATCTGTTGCTAGCCCTCGAGGTGCCCCAGGTTGTCACACGTGCCAGTGTGTTGGGAGTGAAGCCTTGGGGTGACCGTCGAGGCAGTGCAGGACAATCAGGTTCATCTGGAGTGGAAGAGGATTTTGGTAGTCTTGGGGAGTGGTGGCCGGAACCCTGAGGCTCCTCCCAACTTTCGTGGTGCGAGCATTTCCTATTCGGAAGCGAGGGGAGCTCTGGAAACCCTTTTCTGACGGAGCAGTGTAAGGCCTCCTCATTTGGAGCTGAGCAGGGGAAAACGAGGCTACACTTTAGTTGAGGCAGGACCGTTGCGTCTCCCCTCCAGTGAGGACGGGTGAAGCAGGGAACAAACTGGGTCACAGCAAGTGTGTGAAGGAGCCTTTCGAGGTCCAAGAGTGAAGGGGTGATTTCTCCCAAGACACCGCAGCAGACAAGAGCCACGACACGCCTGCAGGGGAGAAGCTTCTTGTTTTTTGCGAGTTGCAGCGGGGTCCTCTCGAGTTATGATGGGGATCCCAGAGACCCGCCCCTGTGGCCTCAGGAGAGGCTAGTCTTCCTGCGAGTTGCGTGGCCCCTCTGGGGATTCCTCGCCAGTCGTCGCAATGTCCTCAGTCCTCGTCTGCTGCTGAGGCCGGAGCCAGAGCTTGCATCNAGCGGGTGTCCTCTTAAGTCACAGCGTGACACTCTGTGTTCCTCTCAGTTGGGGACCGGTGGGTTGGGGAACTTCTTCGGCCACAGCAAGGAGTGAATTAGCGATTCGAGTCCCAAGAGGAAGGGGTGATTTCCCGCGAGACCGCACAGTGGACAAGGGCCTCACACTGCCTGCTGGGGAGAAGCTTCTGGATTTTCTCGAGTGGTGGCGGGGTCCTCTCGAGTTACAACCGCGACCCCAGGGACCTGCCCCTGTGGTCTCAAGAGAGGCCAGTCTCCGAGTGAGATGCCAGGCGTTTCTGGGTATTCCTCCCCACTCGTCACTGGGTCCTCAGTCCTCGTCTGGTGCTGAGGCCAGAGCCAGAGCTTGCATTGCCCGTGGTGACATAGGTCTTCGGGTTCCCCTGGAGCCCACATAGGGGAGTCTGGCCTCCTCTCGCCTGGAGACATGCACGGCCGCTTTCCTCCCCAGCTGCAGCAGCACTGTCCGGCTCCCCTGCTAGGGGCCACAGGGATCTGTTGCTAGCCCTCGAGGTGCCCCAGGTTGTCACACGTGCCAGTGTGTTGGGAGTGAAGCCTTGGGGTGACCGTCGAGGCAGTGCAGGACAATCAGGTTCATCTGGAGTGGAAGAGGATTTTGGTAGTCTTGGGGAGTGGTGGCCGGAACCCTGAGGCTCCTCCCAACTTTCGTGGTGCGAGCATTTCCTATTCGGAAGCGAGGGGAGCTCTGGAAACCCTTTTCTGACGGAGCAGTGTAAGGCCTCCTCATTTGGAGCTGAGCAGGGGAAAACGAGGCTACACTTTAGTTGAGGCAGGACCGTTGCGTCTCCCCTCCAGTGAGGACGGGTGAAGCAGGGAACAAATTGGGTCACAGCAAGTGTGTGAAGGAGCCTTTCGAGGTCCAAGAGTGAAGGGGTGATTTCTCCCAAGACACCGCAGCAGACAAGAGCCACGACACGCCTGCAGGGGAGAAGCTTCTTGTTTTTTGCGAGTTGCAGCGGGGTCCTCTCGAGTTATGATGGGGATCCCAGAGACCCGCCCCTGTGGCCTCAGGAGAGGCTAGTCTTCCTGCGAGTTGCGTGGCCCCTCTGGGGATTCCTCGCCAGTCGTCGCAATGTCCTCAGTCCTCGTCTGCTGCTGAGGCCGGAGCCAGAGCTTGCATCCCCCGTGCTGACATAGGTCTTGGGGTTCCCCTGGAGCTCACACAGGGGAGTTAGGCCTCCTTTCGCCTGGAGAAGTGCATGGCCGCTTTCCTCCCCTGATGCAGCAGCAGTATCCGGCTTCCCTTCTTGGGGACACAGGGATCTGTGCCTAGCTTTCGATGTACCCCAGGTTGTCATACGTGATAGTGTGTTGGGAGTCAAGCCTCGGGGTGAGAGTTGAGGCAGTGTAGCTCAATCAGATTCATCTGAACTGGATGAGGCTTTTGGGGGCCTTGGTGTTTGGTGGCCCGAACCCTCAGGCACCTCCCCAGTCTCCTGGTGCGAGCGCCTCATCTTTGGATGTGAGGGGAGCAACTGGAATCATTTCCCTAACAAGGAGGGAAAAGGTCCCTCATCTGGAGCTGAGCAGGGGAAATGGGGCTCCTCTTGAGTCGCCGTGGGTCGCTAGAGGTTCCTTTTTAGTGGGGACTTCTTGGGTCACAGCCAGGGTGTAAAGGAGCCTTTCAAGGTCCAAGAACGAAGAGGTGATTTCTCCCAAGACGCCGAAGCGGACAAGGGCCTCATCCCGCCCCCAGCAGAGCATCTCCTGGTTTTTCTCGACTTGCAGCGGGAACCTCTGCAGTTACGATGGGGAACCCATGGATCTGCCCCTGTGGCCTCAGGAGAGGCCAGTCTCCGTGTGAGTTGTGAGGCGTCTCTGAGGATACCTCCCCAGTCATCGCCGGGTCCTCAGTCCTCGTCTGCTGCTGAGGCCTGAGCCAGAGCTTACATCGCCCATGCTGACATAGGTCTTGGTGTTCCCCTGGAGCCCATACAGTGGAGTCAGGCCTCCTTTCTCCTGGAGAAGTGCGTGGCCGCTTTCCTCCCCAGCTGTAGCAGCAGTATCCAGCTTCCCTTCTTGGGGACACAGGGATCTGTGCCTTGCCCTCGAGGTACCCCAGGTTGTCACACGTGATAGTGTGTTGGGAGTCAGGCCTCGGGGTGATAGTCGAGGCATTGCAGGTCCATCAGAATCATCTGGACTGCATGAGGCTTTTGGGGGTCTTGGGGCATGTTGGCTCGACCCTTGAGGCACCTCCCCACTCTCCTTGTGTGAGCGCCTCATCTTTGGATGTGAGGGGAGCGACGGGAATCATTTCCCTAACGAGGAGGTAAAGGGTCCCTCATCTGGAGCTAAGCAGGGGAAATGGGGCTCCTCTTGAGTCACTGTGGGACGCTAGAGGTTCCTCTTTAGTGGGGACGGGTAGGGCGTGGAACTTCTTGGGTCACAGCAAGGGTGTAAAGGAGCCTTTCGAGGTCCAAGAGTGAAGAAGTGATATTCCACAAGATGCCAAAGCAGACAAGGGCCTCACCCCGCCTCCAGCAGAGCATCTTCTGGTTTTTCTCAACTTGCGGCGGGAACCTCTCGAGTTACGACGGGGAACAAAGGGACCCGCCCCTGTGGCCTCAGGAGAGGCCAGTCTCCATGTGAGTTGCGAGGCGCCTCTGGGGATACCTCTCCAGTCATCGCCGGGTCCTCAGTCCTCATCTGGTGTTGAGACTGGAGCCTGAGCTTGCCTCACCCATGCTGACATAGGTCTTGGGGTACCCCTGGAGCCCTAACCGTGGAGTCAGGCGTCATCTCACCTGGAGGTGTGCACGGCCGCTTTCCTCCCAAGCTGCAGCTGCAGTGTCCGGCTCCCCGTCTTGTGGACACAGGGATCTGTGGCTTGCTCTTGAGGTTCCCCAGGGCTGTCACACATGCCATTGTGTCGGTAGTCCAGCCTCGGGGTGACAGTCGAGGCAGTGCAGGGCAGTCGGGTTCATCTGGAGTGGGCCAGGCATTTGGGCGCATTGGGGAGTGGTGGCCCGAACCCTGAGGCTCCTCCCGACTCTCCTGTTTTGAGCACCTCCTCTAGCAATTGGAGGAGAGCGCCGGGAATCCTTTCCCATTGGAGCAGGGAAAGGGCCCCTCATCTAGAGCTGAGCAGGGGAAAACGAGTCTCCTCTTGAGTCGTGGTGGGACCCTCGGTGTTCCTCTCGAGTGGGGATTGGTGGGGCGGGGAACTTCTTGGTTCACAGCAAGGGTGTGATGGAGCCTTTCGAGGTCCAGGAAGAAAGGGGTGATTTTCCTGAGATGCCATAGCGGACAAGGGCCTCACCCGCCTGCAGGGGGCATGCTTCTAGTTTTTCTCCAGTTGCGGAGATGTTCTCTCGAATTACGACGGGGAAGCCAGGGATCCACCCCTGTGGCCTCAGCAGAGGCCAGTCTCCGTGCGAGTTGCGAGGCGCCTTTGGGGATTGCTCCCGAGTCATCGCCGGTTCCCCAGTCATCATCTGGTGGTGAGGCTGGAGCCTGATCTTGTCTCGCCCGTGCTGACATAGGTCTTGGGGTTCCCCGAGCACCCACAGGGGAGTCAGGCCTCGTCTCACCAGGAGACGCGTTGGGATGCTTTCATCCCCAGCTGCAGCAGCAGTGTCCGAATACCTGTTGAGCAGACACAGGGATGTTTGACTTGCCCTCGAGGTACCCCAAGGCTGTCACACGTGCCATTTTGTCGGGAGTCGAGCCTTGAGCAGACAATCGAGGCAGTTCAGGGTAGTCAGGTTCATCTGATGTGGACGTGCATCCACTTGGGATGCGAGGGGAACACCGGGAACCATTTCCCAATGGAGCAGGGAAAGGGCCCCTCATGTGGAGCTGAGCAGGGCAAAGCGCGGTTCCTCTTGATTCGTGGCATGACACTCTGTGTTCCCCTTGTTTGGGGACTGGTGGGGTGGGGAACTTCTTGGGTCACAGCAAGGAGTGAAGGAGGCTTTCCAGGCCCAGGAGAAAGGGGTGATTTCCCCTGAGACGCCACAGAGGACAAAGGCATCATACCGCCTGCTACGGAGAAGCTTCTGGATTTTCTCGAGTGGCGGTGGGGTCCTCTTGAGTTACAACAGGGACCCCAGGGACCCGCTCCTGTGGCCTCAGGAGAGGCCAGTCTCCGTGTGAGTTGCCAGGCGCCTCTGGGTATTCCTCCCCAGTCGTGGCCGACTCCTCAGTCATCATCTAGTGCTGAGGCCAGAGCCAGAGCTTGCCTCGCCAGTGCTGACATAGGTCTTGGAGTTCCGCTGGAGCCCACACAGGGGACTCAGGCCTCCTCTTGCCTCGAGGCGTGCACGGTCGCTTTCCTCCCCAGCTGTAGCAGCAGTGTCTGGCTCCCCTTCTAGGGGACACAGGGATCTGTGGCTAGCCCTCGAAGTGCCCCAGGTTGTCACACGTGCCAGTGTGTGTGGAGTCAAGCCTCGGGTGACAGCCGAGGCAGTGCAGCGCAGTCAAGTTCATTTGGAGTGTAAGAGGATTTGGGGAGTCTTGGGGAATGGTGGCCCGACCCTTCAAGCTCCTCCAGACTTTCGTGGTGCGAGCATTTCCTATTCAGAAGCGAGGGGAGGTCCGGAAACCCTTTCCAGACGGAGCAGGGAAAGGCCTCCTCATCTGGAGCTGAGCCAGGGAAAACGGGGCTACAATTTAGTTGTGGCAGTACCCTCCAGGCTCCCCTCGAGTGAGGACAGGTGAGGAGGGGAACATCGTGGGTCACAGCAAGTGTGTGAAGGAGCCTTTCAAGGTCCAAGAGGGAAGGGTTGATTTCCCCCAAGACTCCGCAGCAGACAAGAGCCTCACCACGCCTGCAGGGGAGAAGCCTCTGGATTTTTTCGAGTTGCAGCGGGGTCTTCTCGAGTATGATGGGGATCCCGGGACCCACACCTGTGGCCTCAGGAGAGGCCGTCTCTGTGCAAGTTGCGTGGCCCCACTGGGGATTCCTCCCCAGTCGTTGCAGGGTGCTCAGTCCTCGTCTGCTGAGGCTGAGCCAGAGGTTGCATTGCACGTGCTGACATAGTCTCGGAGTACCCCTGGAGCCCACACAGGAGAGTCAGTCCTCCTCTCGCCTGGAGATGTGCACGGCCGCTTTCCTCCCCAGGTGCAGCAGCAGTGTCTGGCTCCCCTTCTATGGGACACAGGGATCTGTGGCTAGCCCTCGAGGTACCCCAGGTTGTCACATGTGCCAGTATGTCGGGAGTCACACCGATGGAGCAGGGAAAGGGCCCCTCATCTGGACCTGAGCAGGGCAAAGTCGGTATCTTCTTGAGTCGCGGCATGACACTCTGTGTTCCTCTCGAGTGGGGACCAGTGCGGTGGGGAACTTCTTGGGTCACAGCAAGGAGTGAAGGAGCCTTTCCAGGCCCAAGAGGAAGGGGTGATTTCTCCCGAGATGCCACAGCGGACAAGGGCCTCACACCGTGTGCTGGGGAGAAGTTTCTTGATTTTCTCGAGTTGCAGTGGGGTCTTCTCGAGTTACAACTGGGACCCCAGGGACCCGCCCCTGTGGCCTCAGGAGAGGGCACTCTCCGTGTCAGTTGCCAGGCGCCTCTGGGAATTCCTCCTCAGTCATGACCGGGTTCTCAGTCCTCGTCTGGTGCTGAGGCCAGAGCCAGAGCTTGCAGTGCCTGTGCTGACATAGAACTTGGTGTTCCCCTGGAGCCCACACAGGGGAGTCAGGCCTCCTCTCGCCTGGAGACGTGCTTGGCCGCTTTCCTCCCCAGCTGCAGCAGCAGTGTCTTGGTCCACTTCTAGGGGACACAGGGATCTGTGGCTAGACCTCGAGTACCCCAGGTTGTCACAAGTGCCAGTGTGTCTGGAGTCAAGACACGGGTGACAGCCGAGGCAGTGCAGCACAGTCAAGTTCATCTGGAGTGGAAGAGGATTTGGGGAGTCTTGGGGAATGGTGGCCCGACCTTTGAGGCTCATCCCGACTTTCAAGGTGCGAGCATTTCCTATTCGGAAGCAAGGGGAGCACCGGAAACTCTTTCCAGATGGAGCACGGGGCAGGGGAAAACGGGGCTATACTTGAGGTGAGGCAGGATCCTCGGGGCTCCCTTGAGTGAGGATGGGTGAGGCGGGGAACGACTTGGGTCACAGCAAGTGTGTCAAGGAGCCTTTCAAGGTCCAAGAAGGAAGGGGTGATTTCCCCCAAGACACTGCAGCAGACAAGAGCCTCACCACGTCTGCAGGGGAAAAGCTTCTGGTTTTTCTCGAGTTGCAGCGGGGTCCTCTCGAGTTATGATGGGGAACCCAGGGACCCGAACCCTGTGGCCTCAGGAGAGGCCAGACTTAGTGTGAGTTGTGTGGCGCCTCTGGGGATACCTCCTGAGTCATCACTGGGTCCTTAGTCCTCGTTTGGTGCTCAGGCCAGATCCTGAGCTTGCATCGCCCGTGCTGACATAGGTCTTGGGGTTCTCCTGGAGCCCCAACCGTGGAGTCAGGCATCATCTCGCCTGGAGACGTGCACGGCCGCTTTCCTTCCCCACTGCAGCTGCAGTGCCGGCTCCCCATCTTGCAGAAACAGGGACCTGTGGCTTGCTCACGAGGAACCCCAGGGCTGTCACACATGCCAGTGTGTCATTAGTCCATTCTCGGGGTGACAGTCTAGGCAGTGCAGGGCAGTCGGGTTCATCTAGAGTGGAAGAGGCATTTCGGGGAATTGGGGAATGGTAGTCCGACACCTGAGGCACCTCCCGACTGTCCTGTTTGGAGCGCCTCCTCTAGCCATTCGTGGAGAGCACTGGGAATCCTTTCCTTATGGAGCAGGGAAAGGGCCCCTCATCTAGAGGTGAGCAGGGGAAAACGAGTCTCTCTTGAGTCGCAGCAGGACCCTTGGTGTTCCTCTCCAGTGGGGACCGGTGGGGCAGGGAACTTCTTGGTTCACAGCAAGCGTGTGAAGGAGCCTTTCGACGTCCTGGAGGAAAGATGTGATTTCCCCCGAGATGCCACAGCAGACAAGGGCCTCACCCCACCTGCCGGGGGGAAGCTTCTAGTTTATCTCGAATTGAGGCGGTGTCCTCTCGAGTTACGGCGGGTACGTCAAGGATCTGCCCCTGTGGCCTCAGCAGAGGCCAGTCTCTGTGCGAGTTGCCAGCCGCATCTGGGGATTGCTCCCCAGTCATCCCCGGTTCCTCAGTCATCATCTGGTGGTGAGGCCTGAGCCTGATCTTGCCTTGCCCGTGCTGACATAGGTCTTGGGGTTCCCTAGAGCACCCAAAGGGTGTCAGGCCTCGTCTCACCAGGAGACACGCTGGGACGCTTTCATCCCAGTTGTAGCAGCAGTGTCCAAATACCTGTCGAGTGGACACAGGGATGTGTGGCTTCCCTCGAGGTACCCCAAGGCTATCACACGTGCCAGTTTGTCAGGAGTCGAACCTTGAGCAGACAATCGAGGCAGTGCAGGGTCGTCAGGTTCATCTAGAGTGGACGAGGCATTTGGGGATTTTGGGGAATGGTGTCAAGAACCCTGAGGCACATCCCGACTCTCCTGGTGCCAGTGCCTCCACGTCGAATGCGAGGGGAACGCTGGGAACCCTTTCCCAATGGAGCAGGGAAAGGGCCCCTCATCTGGAGCTGAGCAGGGCAAAGCACGCTCCTTTTGAGTCACGGCGCGACACTCTGTGTACCTCGTGAGTGGGGACGGCTGGGGTGGGGAACTTCTTCGGTCACAGCAAGGACTGAAGGAGCCTTTCGAGGCCCAAGAGGAAGGGGTGATTTCCCCCAAGACGCCACAGCGGACAAGGGCCTCACACCACCTGCTGGGGAGAAGCTTCTGGATTTTCTCGAGTGGCGGCGGGGTCCTCTCGAGTTACAACGGGTACCCCAGGGACCCGCCCATATAGCCTCAGGAGAGGCCAGTCTCCGTGTGAGTTGCCAGGCCCCTCTGGGGATTCCACCCAAGTTGTCGCCGAGTCCTCAGACCTCTTCTGGTGTTGAGGCCAGAGCCAGAGCTTGCATCTCCCGTGCTGACACAGGTCTTGGGATTCTCATGGAGCACACACAGGGGAGTCAGGCCTCCTCTCGCCTGGAGATGTGCACGGCCGTTTTCCTCCTCAGCTGCAGCAGCAGTGTCTGTCTCCCTTTCTAGGGGACACAGGGATCTGTGGCTTGCCCCAGAGGTACCCCAGGTTGTCACACGTGCCAGTGTGTCTGGAGTCAAGCCTCGGGTGACAGCCGAGGCAGTGCAGTACAGTCAAGTTCATCTGGAGTGGAAGAGGATTTCTGGAGTATTGGAATGGTGGCCTGACCCTTGAGGCTTCTCCCAATTTTCGTGGTGCGAGCATTTCCTATTCAGAAGCGAGGGGAGAGCTGGAAACCCTTTCCAGACAGAGCAGGGAAAAGCCTCCTCATCTGGAGCTGAGCAGGGGAAAACGGGGCTACACTTGTGTTGAGGAGGACCCTCGGGGCTCTCCTCGAGTGAGGACGGGTGAGGTGGGGAATGTATTGGGTCACAGCAAGTGTGTGAAGGAGACTTTTGAGGTCCAAAAGGGAAGGGGTGATATCCCCCATGACACCGCAGCAGACAAGAGCCTCACCATGCCTGTAGGGGAGAAGCTTCTGGTTTTTCTCGAGTTGCAGCGGGGTCTTCTCGAGTTATGACGGGGATCCCAGGGACCCACCCTAGTGGCCTCAGGTGAGGACAGTCTCCGTGAGATTTACGTGGTCCTTCTGGGGATTCTTTGCCAGACGTTGCTGGGTCCTCAGCCCTCGTCTGCTGGTGAGGCGGGAGCCAAAGTTTGCATCACCCCTGCTGCCATAGGACTTGGGGTTCCCCAGGGACCCACACAGAGGAGTCAGTCCTCCTCTCGCCTGGAGACGTGCACGGCCGCTTTCCTCCCCAGCTGCAGTGGCAGTGTCCAGCTCCCCTTCTAGGGAACACAGGGATCTTTGGCCAGCCCTCAAGGTACCCCAGGTTGTCACACGTGCCAGTGTGTCGGGTTCAAGCCTCGGGGTGACAGTCAAGGCAGTGCAGGTCAATCAGGTTGATCTGGACTGGACCAGGCAATTGGAGGTCTTGGGGTATGGTGGCCCGATCCCTGCAGCACCTCCCCACCCTCCTGGATCTAGCGCCTCCTCTTTGGATGCGAGGGGAGTGATGGGAATTATTTCCCTAATGAGGATGGAAAGGGCCCCTCATCTGGAGCTGACCAGGGGAAATCGGGGCTCCTCTTGAGTCGCCGTGTCTCCCTCCGGGTTTCTCTTTAGTGGGAATGGTAGGGAGTGGAACTTCTTGGGTCAAAGCAAGGATGTAAAGGAGCCTTTGGTGTTCCAAGAATGAAGAGTTGATTTCCCCCAAGACGCCTATGCGGACAAGGGCCTCACCCCGCCTCCAGGGGATAATCTTCTGGTTTTTCCTGACTTTCCATGGGATCCTCTCGAGTTACTACGGGGAATCCAGGGACCCGCCCCTGTGGCCTGAGAAGAGGCCAGTCTCTGTGTCAGTTGCAAGGCGCCTGTGGGGATACCTCCCCAGTCATCGCTGGGTCCTCAGTCCTCATCTGGTGCTGAGGCTGGTGCCTGAGCTTGCCTCTCCTGTGCTGACATAGCTTTTGGGATACCCCTGGAGCCCCAACCGTGGAGTCAGACATCATATCGCCTGGAGTCGTGCACCGCCGCTTTTCTCCCCAGCTGCAGCCGCAGTGTCCAGCTCCCTGTCTTGCGGACACAGGGACCTGTGGCTTGATCTCGAGGTACTCCAGGGCTGTCACACGTGCCAGTGAGTCGTTAGTCCAGCCTCTGTGTGACAGTCGAGGCAGTGCAGGGCAGTCAGGTTCATCTGGAGTGGACTAGGCATTTGAGGGCATTGGGGAATGGAGGACCGACACCTGAGGCTCCTCCCACTCTCCTGTATTGAGAGCCTCCTCTTGCGATTTGACGAGAGCGCCGGGAATCCTTTCCTGATGGAGCAGGGAAAGGGACACTCATGTAGAGCTGAGCAGGGGAAAACGGGGCTACACTTGAGTTGAGGCAGGACCCTCGAGGCTCCCCTCGAGTGAGGACGGGTGAGGTGGGGAATGTCTTGGGTCACAGCAAGTGTGTGAAGGAGTTTTTTGAGGCCGAAGAGTGAAGGGGTGATTTCCCCAAAAAGACCGCAGCAGACAAGAGCCTCGCCTCGCCTGCATGGGAGAATCTTCTGGTTTTTCTCGAGTTGCAGCGGTGTACATAGAGTTATGATGGGGATTCCAGGGACACGCCCCTGTGGCCTCAGGAGAGGCCAGTCTCCGTGCGAGTTGCGTGGCCCCTGTGGGGATTCCTCGCCGCCATTCGTCGCCATGTCCTCAGTCCTCGTCTGCTGCTGAGGCCGGAGCCAGAGCTTGCATCGCCCGTGCTGACATAGGTCTTGGGCTTCCCCTGCAGCCCACACACGGGAGTCAGGCCTCCTCTCGCCTGGAGAAGTGCACGGCCGCTTTCCTCCCCATCTGCAGCAGCAGTGTCTGGCTCTCCTTCTAAAGGACACAGGGATCTGTGTCTTGCCCTCAAGGTACCCCAGGTTTTCACAAGTGCCAATGTGTCGGGAGTGAAGCCTCGGGGCGACAGTCGCGGCAGTACAGGTCAATCAGGTTCATCTGGACTTTGTGACGCATTTGGGGGTCCTGGGGTATGGTGGCCCGACCCCTGAGGCACCTCCCCACTCTCCTGGTGCGAGTGCCTCCTCTTTGGATGCAAGGGGAGTGATGGAAGTAATTTCTCTAATGAGGAGGGAAAGGGCCCCTCATCTGGAGCTTAGCATGGGAAAATGGGTCTCCTCTTGAGTCACCGTGGGCCACTCGAGGTTCCTGTTTACTGGGGAAGGATAGGGCGTGGAACTTCTTGGGTCACAGCAAGGGTTTAAAGGAGCCTTTCGAGGTCCAAGTGTGAAGAGCTGATTTCCCCCAAGACACCAAAGCGGACAAGGGCCTCACTCGGCCTCCAGCAGAGAATCTTCTGGTTTTTCTCGACTTGCGGCGGGATCCCCTCGAGTTACGACGGGGAATCCAGGGACCCGCCCCTGTGGCCTCAGGAGAAGCCAGTCTCCGTGTGAGTTGCGAGGTGCCTCTGGGGATACCTCCCCAGTCATTCCAGGGTCCTCAGTCCTCGTCTGGTGCTGAGGCTGGAGCCTGAGCTTGCCTCGCCCGTGCTGACATAGGTCTTGCGCTTCCCCTGGAGCCCCAACCGTGGAGTCAGGCATCATCTCGCCTGGAGACTTGCACGGCCGTTTTCCTTCCCGGCTGCAGCTGCAGTGACCGCTCGGGGTGACAGTCGAGGCAGTGCAGGGCAGTCGGGTTCATCTGGTGTGGACGAGGCATTTGGGGGCATTAGGGGATTGGTGGCCCGACACCTTAGGCTCCTCCCGACTCTCCTGTTTTGAGCGCCTCCTCTTGCGATTTGACCAGAGCGCCAGAAATCCTTTCCAGATGGAGCAGGGAAAGGGCCCCTCATCTAGAGCTGAGTGGGGGAAAACGAGTCTTCTCTTGAGTCGTGGCAGGACCCTTGGTGTTCCACTCGAGTGGGGACTGATGGGTCGGGGAACTTCTTGGTTCACAGCAAGGGTGTGAAGGAACCTTTCGACATCCAGGAGGAAAGGGATGATTTCCCCCGAGAAGCCACAGCGGACAAGGGCCTCACCCTGCCTGCAGGGGGGGAAGCTTCTAGTTTTTCTCGAGTTGTGGTGGTGTCCTCACGAGTTATGACGGGGATGTCAGGGATCCACCCCTGTGGCCTCAGCAGAGGCCAGTCTCGGTGCGAGTTGTGAGGCGCCTCTGGGGATTGCTCCCCAGTCACTCTGGGTCCTCAGTCATCGTCTGGTAGTGAGGCCGGAGCCTGATCTTGCCTCACCAGTGCTGACATAGGTCTTGGGTTTCCCCAGAGCACCCACTGTGGAGTCAGGCCTCGTCTCGTCAGGAGACGCGCTGGGACGCTTTCATCCTCACCTGCAGCAGAAGTGTCCGAATACCTGTCGAGCAGACACAGGGGTGTGTGGCTTCCCCTCGAGGTACCCCAAGCCTGTCACACGTGCCAGTTTGTCGGGAGTCATGCCTTGAGCAGACAATCGAGACAGTGCAGGGTAGTCAGGTTCATCTGGAGTGGACGAGGCATTTGGGAATTTGGGGGAATTGTGGCAAGAACCCTGAGGCAGCTCCCAACTCTGTTGCGAGCGCCTCCACTTGAAAGGGAATGCGGGGAACTCTTTCCCGATGGAGCAGGGAAAGGGCCCCACATCTGAAGCTGAGCAGGGCAAAGCGGGTCTCCTCTTGAGTCACAGTGTGACACTCTGTGTTCCTCTAGAGTGGTGACCGGTGAGGTGAGAAACTTCTTGGGTCACAGCAAGGAGTGAAGGAGCATTTTGAGACCCAAGAGGAAGGGGTGAATTCCCCTGAGATGCCACAGAGGACAAGGGCCTCACACTGCCTGCTGTGGAGAAGTTTCTGGATTTTCTCGAGTGACGGTGGGGTACTCTCGAGTTAAACGGGGACCCCAGGGACCTGCACCTGTGGCCTCAGGAGAGGCCAGTTTCCGTTGAAGTTGCCAGGCGCCTCAGGGGATTCCTCCCCAGTCATCGCCAGGTCCTCCGTCCTCGTCTGGTGCTGAGGCGAGAGCCTGAGCTTGCCTCACCCCTGCTTACATAGGTCTTGGTTTTTCCTTGGAGCTCACACAGGTGAGTCAGGCCTCCTCTTGCCTGGAGTCGTGCATGGCCGCTTTCCTCCCCAGCTGTAGCAGCAATGTCCGGCTCTCCTTCTAGAGGACACAGGGATCTGTGGCTAGCCCTCGAGGTACCTCAGGTTGTCACACGTGCCAGTGTGTCTGGAGTCAAGGCACGCATGACAGCAGAGACAGTGCAGCACAGTCAAGTTCATCTGGAGTGGAAAAGGATTTTGGGATTCTTGGGTAATGGTGGCCCGACACCTGAGGCTCCTCCCGACTTTCGTGGTGCGAGCATTTCCTATTCGGAAGCGAGAGGAGAGCCGGAAAACCTTACCAGACGGAACAGGGAAATGCCTCCTCATCTGTAGCTGAGCAGGGGAAAACGGGGCTGCAATTCAGTTGAGGTCGGACCCTCGGGGCTCCCCTCGAGTGAGTGAGGATGGGGGAGGCGGGGAACGTCTTGGGTCACAGCACGTGTGTGAAGAAGCCTTTCAAGACCCAAGAGGGAAGGGGTGATTTCCCCAAAGACACTGCAGCAGACAAGAGCCTCGCCTCGCCTGCGTGGGAGAAGCTTCTGGTTTTTCTCGAGTTGCAGCGGTATCCTTTGAGTTATGATGGGGATTCCAGGGACAAGCCCCTGTGGCCTCAGGTGAAGCCAGTCTCTGTGCGAGTTGGGTGGCCCCTCTGGGGATTCCTCGCCATTCGTCGCCATGTCCTCAGTCCTCATCTGCTGCTGAGGCCGGAGCCAGAGCTTGAATCGCCCATGCTGACATAGGTCTTGGGCTTCCCCTGCAGCCCACACAGGGGAGTCAGGCCTCCTCTCGCCTGGAGAAGTGCATGACCACTTTCCTCCCCTGCTGCAGCAGCAGTGTCTCCCCTTCTAGGAGACACAGGGTTCTCTGGCTAGCACTCGAGGTACCCCAGGTTGTCACACGTGCCAGTGTATCGGGAGTCAAGCCTCGGGGTGACAGTCGAGGCAGTGCAGGTCAATGAGGTTCATCTGAACTTGGTGAGGCACTTGGGGGTCTTGGGGTATGGTGGCCCGACTCCTGAGGCACCTCCCCACTCTCCTGGAAGGAGCGCCTCCTCTTTGGATGTGAGGGAAGCGACGGGAATAATTTCCCTACAGAGGGGGGAAAGGGCCCCTCATCTGGAGCTTAGCATGGGAAAACGGGGCTCCTCTTGAGTCGCCGTGGGCCGCTCGGGGATCCTCTTTAGTGTGGACAGGTAGGGCGCAGAACTTCTTCGGTCACACCAAAGGTGTGAAAAGGCCTTTCGAGGTCTAGGAGGAAAGGGATGATTTCCCCCGAGACACCACAGCGCGGACAAGGGCGTCACCCAGCCCGCAGGGGGGAAGCTTCTAGTTTTTCTCGAGTAGCGGTGGTGTCCTCTCGAGTTATGACGGGGATGTCAGGGATCCACCCCTGTGTCCTCAGCAGAGGCCAGTCTCGGTGCGAGTTGTGAGGCGCCTCTGGGGATTGCTCCCCAGTCACTCTGGGTCCTCAGTCATCGTCTGGTAGTGAGGCCGGAGCCTGATCTTGCCTCGCCAGTGCTGACATAGGTCTTGGGTTTCCCCAGAGCACCCACCGTGGAGTCAGGCTTCGTCTCGTCAGGAGACGCGCTGGGACGCTTTCATCCTCAGCTGCAGCAGCAGTGTCCGAATACCTGTTGAGCGGACACAGGGATGTGTGGCTACCCCTCAAGGTACCCCAAGCCTGTCACATGTGCCAGTTTGTTGGGAGTCGTGCCTTGAGCAGACAATCGAGACAGTGCAGGGTAGTCAGGTTCATCTGGAGTGGACGAAGCATTTGGGAATTTTGGGGAATTGTGGCAAGAACCCTGAGGCACCTCGTGACTCTCCTGTTGCGAGCGCCTCCACTTGGGATGAGAGGGGAATGCCGGGAACCCTTTCCCGATGGAGCAGGGAAAGGGTCCCACATCTGGAGCTGAGCAGTGCAAAGCGGGTCTCCTCTTGAGTCGCGGCGTGACGCTCTGTGTTCCTCTCGAGTGGTGAGTGGTGAGGTGAGAAACTTCTTGGGTCACAGCAAGGAGTGAAGGAGTGTTTCGAAACCCAAGAGAAAGTGGTGAATTCCCCTGAGATGCCACAGAGGACAAGGGCCTCACATTGCCTACTGGAGAGAAGTTTCTAGATTTTCTCGAGTGATGGTGGGGTCCTCTCGAGTTACAACAGGGACCCCAGGGACATGCCCCTTTGGCCTCAGGAGAGGCCAGTCTCCATGGAAGTTGCCAGGCGCCTCAGGGGATTCCTCCCCAGTCATCGCCAGGTCCTCAGTCCTCGTCTGGTGCTGAGGCGAGAGCCTGAGCTTGCCTCACCTCTGCTTACATAGGTCTTGGGTTTTCCCTGGAGTTCACACAGGTGAGTCAGGCCTCCTCTCGCCTGGAGTCGTGCATGGCCGCTTTCCTCCCCAGCTGTAGCAGCAATGTCCGGCTCTCCTTCTAGAGGACACAGGGATCTGTGGCTAGCCCTCGAGGTACCCCAGGTTGTCACACGTGCCAGTGTGTCTGGAGTCAAGGCACGCGTGACAGCAGAGACAGTGCAGCACAGTCAAGTTCATCTGGAGTGGAAAAGGATTTTGGGATTCTTGGGTAATGGTGGCCCGACACCTGAGGCTCCTCCCAACTTTCGTGGTGCGAGCATTTCCTATTCGGAAGCGAGAGGAGAGCCGGAAAACCTTACCAGACGGAACAGGGAAATGCCTCCTCATCTGTAGCTGAGCAGGGGAAAACGGGGCTGCAATTCAGTTGAGGTCGGACCCTCGGGGCTCCCCTCGAGTGAGTGAGGATGGGGGAGGCGGGGAACGTCTTGGGTCACAGCACGTGTGTGAAGAAGCCTTTCAAGACCCAAGAGGGAAGGGGTGATTTCCCCAAAGACACTGCAGCAGACAAGAGCCTCGCCTCGCCTGCGTGGGAGAAGCTTCTGGTTTTTCTCGAGTTGCAGCGGTATCCTTTGAGTTATGATGGGGATTCCAGGGACAAGCCCCTGTGGCCTCAGGTGAAGCCAGTCTCTGTGCGAGTTGGGTGGCCCCTCTGGGGATTCCTCGCCATTCGTCGCCATGTCCTCAGTCCTCATCTGCTGCTGAGGCCGGAGCCAGAGCTTGAATCGCCCATGCTGACATAGGTCTTGGGCTTCCCCTGCAGCCCACACAGGGGAGTCAGGCCTCCTCTCGCCTGGAGAAGTGCATGACCACTTTCCTCCCCTGCTGCAGCAGCAGTGTCTCCCCTTCTAGGAGACACAGGGTTCTCTGGCTAGCACTCGAGGTACCCCAGGTTGTCACACGTGCCAGTGTATCGGGAGTCAAGCCTCGGGGTGACAGTCGAGGCAGTGCAGGTCAATGAGGTTCATCTGAACTTGGTGAGGCACTTGGGGGTCTTGGGGTATGGTGGCCCGACTCCTGAGGCACCTCCCCACTCTCCTGGAAGGAGCGCCTCCTCTTTGGATGTGAGGGAAGCGACGGGAATAATTTCCCTACAGAGGGGGGAAAGGGCCCCTCATCTGGAGCTTAGCATGGGAAAACGGGGCTCCTCTTGAGTCGCCGTGGGCCGCTCGGGGATCCTCTTTAGTGTGGACAGGTAGGGCGCAGAACTTCTTCGGTCACACCAAAGGTGTGAAAAGGCCTTTCGAGGTCTAGGAGGAAAGGGATGATTTCCCCCGAGACACCACAGCGCGGACAAGGGCGTCACCCAGCCCGCAGGGGGGAAGCTTCTAGTTTTTCTCGAGTTGCGGTGGTGTCCTCTCGAGTTATGACGGGGATGTCAGGGATCCACCCCTGTGTCCTCAGCAGAGGCCAGTCTCGGTGCGAGTTGTGAGGCGCCTCTGGGGATTGCTCCCCAGTCACTCTGGGTCCTCAGTCATCGTCTGGTAGTGAGGCCGGAGCCTGATCTTGCCTCGCCAGTGCTGACATAGGTCTTGGGTTTCCCCAGAGCACCCACCGTGGAGTCAGGCTTCGTCTCGTCAGGAGACGCGCTGGGACGCTTTCATCCTCAGCTGCAGCAGCAGTGTCCGAATACCTGTTGAGCGGACACAGGGATGTGTGGCTACCCCTCAAGGTACCCCAAGCCTGTCACATGTGCCAGTTTGTTGGGAGTCGTGCCTTGAGCAGACAATCGAGACAGTGCAGGGTAGTCAGGTTCATCTGGAGTGGACGAAGCATTTGGGAATTTTGGGGAATTGTGGCAAGAACCCTGAGGCACCTCGTGACTCTCCTGTTGCGAGCGCCTCCACTTGGGATGAGAGGGGAATGCCGGGAACCCTTTCCCGATGGAGCAGGGAAAGGGTCCCACATCTGGAGCTGAGCAGTGCAAAGCGGGTCTCCTCTTGAGTCGCGGCGTGACGCTCTGTGTTCCTCTCGAGTGGTGAGTGGTGAGGTGAGAAACTTCTTGGGTCACAGCAAGGAGTGAAGGAGCATTTCGAAACCCAAGAGAAAGTGGTGAATTCCCCTGAGATGCCACAGAGGACAAGGGCCTCACATTGCCTACTGGAGAGAAGTTTCTAGATTTTCTCGAGTGATGGTGGGGTCCTCTCGAGTTACAACAGGGACCCCAGGGACATGCCCCTTTGGCCTCAGGAGAGGCCAGTCTCCATGGAAGTTGCCAGGCGCCTCAGGGGATTCCTCCCCAGTCATCGCCAGGTCCTCAGTCCTCGTCTGGTGCTGAGGCGAGAGCCTGAGCTTGCCTCACCTCTGCTTACATAGGTCTTGGGTTTTCCCTGGAGTTCACACAGGTGAGTCAGGCCTCCTCTCGCCTGGAGTCGTGCATGGCCGCTTTCCTCCCCAGCTGTAGCAGCAATGTCCGGCTCTCCTTCTAGAGGACACAGGGATCTGTGGCTAGCCCTCGAGGTACCCCAGGTTGTCACACGTGCCAGTGTGTCTGGAGTCAAGGCACGCGTGACAGCAGAGACAGTGCAGCACAGTCAAGTTCATCTGGAGTGGAAAAGGATTTTGGGATTCTTGGGTAATGGTGGCCCGACACCTGAGGCTCCTCCCAACTTTCGTGGTGCGAGCATTTCCTATTCGTAAGCGAGAGGAGAGCCGGAAAACCTTACCAGATGGAGCAGGGAAATGCCTCCTCATCTGTAGCTGAGCAGGGGAAAACGGGGCTACACTTGAGTTGAGGCAGGACCCTCGGGGCTCCCCTCGAGTGAGGACGGGTGAGGTGGGGAGTGTCTTGGGTCACAGCAAATGTGTGAAGGAGCCTTTCGAGGCCCAAGAGGGAAGGAGTGATTTCCCCAAAGACACCGCAGCAGACAAGAGCCTCGCCACGCGGGCCTGGGCGAAGCTTCTGGTTTTTCTCGAGTTGCAGCTGTGTACCCTCGAGTTATGATTGATATTCCAGGGACCCGCCCCTGTGGCCTCAGGAAAGGCCAGTCTCCGTGCGAGTTGCGTGGCCCTTCTGGGGATTCCTCACCAGTCATTGCCGTGTTCTCAGTCCTCGTCTGCTGCTGAGGCCAGAGCCAGAGCTTGCATCGCTCTTGCTGACATAGATCTTGGGGTTCCCTTTGAGCCCACACTGGGGAGTCAGGCCTCCTCTCGCTCAGAGACAAGAACAGCCGCTTTCCTCCCCAGCTGCAGCAGCAGTGTCCGGCTCCCCTTATAGGGGACACAGTGATCTGTGGCTAGCCCTGGAGGTACCCCAGGTTGTGACACGTGCCAGTGTGTCTGGAGTCAATACTCTGGTGACAGCCGAGGCAGTGCACCGCAGTCAAGGTCTTCTGGAGTGGAAGAGGATTTTGGGAGTCTTGGGGAATGGTGGCCCGACCTTTGAGGCTCCTCCCGACTTTCGTGGTGTGAGCATTTCCTATTCGGAAGCAAGGGGGGCACCGAAAACCCTTTCCAGATGGATCAGGGAAAGGCTTCCTCATCTGGAGCTGAGCAGGGGAAAATGGGGCTACACTTGAGATGAGGCAGGACCCTCGGGCCTCCCCTCGAGTGAGGACTGGTGAGGCGGGGAACGTCTTGGGTCACAGCAAGTGTGTGAAGGAGCTTTTCAAGTTCCAAGAGGGAAGGGGTGATTTCTCCCAAGACAGCACAGCAGACAAGAGCCTCAAGATGCCTGCAGGGGAGAAGCTTCTGTTTGTTCTCGAGTTGCAGCGGGGTCCTCTCGAGTTATGACGGGGACCCCAGGGACCCACCCCTGTGGCCTCAGGAGAGGCCAGTCTCCGTGCGAGTTGGGTGGCCCCTCTGGGGATTCCTTGCCAGTCGTCGCCGTGTCCTCAGTCCTTGTCTGCTGCTGAGGACGGAGCCAGAGCTTACATCTCCCGTGCTGAGATAGGTCACGGGATTCCCATGGAGCCCACACAGGGGAGTCAGTTGACATCTCGCCTGGAGATGTGCACGGCCGCATTCCTCCCAAGCTGCAGCAGCAGTGTCCGGCTCCCCTTCTAGGGGACACAGAGATCTGTGGCTAGCCCTCGAGGTGCCCCTGGTTGTCACATGTGCCACTGTGTTGGGAGTGAAGCCTCGGGGTGACTGTTGAGGCAGCGCAGGTAGATCAGGTTCATCTGGACTGGACCAGGCATTTGGGGGCCTTGGGGTATGGTGGCCCAACCCCTGAGACACCTCCCCACTCTTCTGCTGGGATCGCTTCCTCTTTGGATGTTAGAGGAGCGATGGGAATCATTTCCCTAACAAGGAGGGAAAGGGCCCCTCATCTGGAGCTGTGCAGGGGAAAACGGGGCTCCTCTTGAGTCGCCGTGGGCCGCTCGGGGTTCCTCTTTACTGGGGACGTGTAGGGCATGGAACTTCTTGGGTCACAGTGAGGGTTTAAAGGAGCCTTTCGAGGTCCAAGAGTGAAGAGGAGATTTCTCCCAAGACGCCAAAGCGGACAAGGGCTTCATCTCGCCTCCAGCGGAGAATCTTCTGGTTTTTCTCGACTTGCAGCGGGATCCTCTTGACTTAAGACGGAGAACCCAGGGACCCGCCCCTGTGGCCTCAGGAGAGGCCAGTCTCCATGTGAGTTGCGAGGCGCCTCTGGGGATACCTCCCCAGTCATCGCTGGGTCATTAGTCCTCATCTGGTGCTGAGACCGGAGACTGAGCTTGCCTCGCCCGTGCTGACATAGGTCTTGGGGTTCCCCTGGAGCCCCAACCGTGGAGTCAGGTGTCATCTCCCATGGAGACTTGCATGGCCGCTTTCCTCGCAATCTGCATCTGCAGTGTCCGCTCCCCGTCTTGCGGACACAGGGATCTGTGGCTTGCTCTCAAGGTACCCCTGGGCTGTCACATGTGCCATTGTGTTGATAGTCCAGCCTCGGGTTGACAGTCGAGGCAGTGCAGGGCAGTTGGGTTCATCTTTAGTGGATGGGGCATTTGGGGGCATTGGGGAATGGTGGCCCGACACCTGAGGCTCCTCCCGACTCTCCTGTTTTGAGTGCCTCCTCTTGCGTTTCGAGAAGAGCGCCTGGAATCCTTTCCCTATGGAGCAGGGAAAGGGCTCCTCATCTAGAGCTGAGCAGGGGAAAACAAGTCTCCTCTTGAGTCGCAGCAGGACCCTCGGTGTTCCTCTCGAGTGGAGACGGGTGGGGCAGGGAACTTCTTGGTTCACAGCAAGGGTGTGAAGGAGACTTTCCAGGTCCAGGAGGAAAGGGGTGATTTCCCCCGAGATGCCACGGAGGAGAAGGGCCTCACCCTGCCTGCAGGGGGGAAGCTTCTAGTTTTTCTCGAGTTGCGGCGGTGTCCTCTCGAGTTACAATGGGGACACCAGGGACCCGCCCCTGTGCCCTCAGGAGAGGCCAGTCTCCATGCGAGTTGCGTGGCCCCTCTGGGGATTTCTCGCCGTTCATTGCCGTGTCCTCAGTCATCCTCTGGTGTTGAGGCCAGAACCTGTTCTTGCCTTGTGCGAGCTGACTTTGGTCTTGGGGTTCCCCAGAGCATCCTCAGGGGAGTCTGGCCTCATCTCACCAGGAGACGTGCTGGGATGCTTTTTTCCCCAGCTGCAGCAGCAGTGTCCGAATACATGTCGAGGGGACACAGGGATGTGTGGCTTGCCCTCGTGGTACCCCAAGGCTGTCACACATGCCATTTTGTCCAGAGTCGAGCCTGAAGCAGACAATCGAGGCAGTGCAGGGTAGTCAGGTTCATCTGGAGTGGATGAGGCATTTGGGGTTTTGGAGAATGGTGGCAAGAACCCTGAGGCACCTCCCGACTATCCTGGTGCGAGTGCCTCCACTTGGGATGCGAGGGGAACGCCGGGAACCCTTTCCCAATGGAGCAGGGAAAGGGTCCCTCATCTGGAGCTGAGCAGGGCAAAGCGGGGCTCCTCTTGAGTCGCGGCGTGACACTCTGTGTTTCTCTCGAGTGAGGATCGGTGGGGCGGTAACTTCTTGTTCACAGCAAGGGTGTGAAGCAGCCTTTCGTGGTCCAGGAAGAAAGTGGTGATTTCCCCCGAGACGCCACAGCAGACAAGGGCCTCACCCCGCCTTCAGTGGAAATCTGGTTTTTCTGGACTTGCGGCGGGATCCTCTCGAGTTAAGACGGGAAACCCAGGGACCCGCTCCTGTGGCCTCAGCAGAGGCAAGTCGCCTAGTGAGTTGTGAGGGGCTTCTGGGGATTGCTCTCCAGTCATCGCCGGTTCCTCAGTCATTGTCTGGTGGTGAGGTCGGAGCATGATCTTGCCTCGCCTGTGCTTACGTAGGTCTTGGGTTCCCCAGAGCACCTACAGGGGAGTCAGGCCTCTTCTCGCCAGGAGACACGCTGGGACGCTTTCATCCCCAGCTGCAGCAGCAGTGTCCGAACACCTGTCAAGCGGGATGTGTGGCTTGCCCTCGAAGTACCCCAAGTCTGTCACACATGCCATTTGGTGGGGAGTCGAGCCATGAGCAGACAATCGAGGCAGTGCAGGGTAGTCAGGTTCATCTGGAATGGACGAGGCATTTGGGGATTTTCGGGAATGGTGGCAAGAACCCTGAGGCACATCCCGACTCTCCTGGTGCCAGTACTTCCTTCCACTTGGAATGCGAGGGGAATGCAGGGAACCCTTTTCCCATGGAGCAGGTAAACAGCCCCTCATCTGGAGCTGAGTAGGGCAAAGCGGGGATCCTCTTGATTCGCTGTGTGACACTCTGTGTTCCACTCGAGTGGGGACTGGTGGGGTGGGGAATTTCTTGGGTCACAGCAAGGAGTGAAGGAGCCTTTCCAGGCCCATGAGGAAGGGGTGATTTCCCCCCAGACGTCAGAGTGGACAAGGGCCTCACACCACCTGCTGGGGAGAAGCTTCTGGATTTTCTCGAGTTGCGTCAGTGTCCTCTCGAGTTACAACGGGGACCTCAGGGACCAACCCCTGTGGCCTCAGGAAAGGCCAGTCTCCATGTGAGTTGCCAGGCGCCTCTGGGGATTCTTCCCCAGTCGTCGCCGGGTCCTCAGTCCTTGTCTGGTGCTGAGGCCAGACCCAAAGCTTGCATTGCCCGTGCTGACATAGTTCTTGGGGTTCCCCTGGAGCCCACACTGGGGAGTCAGGCCGCCTCTCGCTGGAGACGTGCATGGCTGCTTCCCCCACCACCACCACCTCGCTGCAGTAGCAGTGTCTGGCTCCCCTTCTAGGGGACACAGGGATCTGTGACTAGCCATCGAGGTACCCCAGGTTGTCACACGTGCCAGTGTGTCTGAAGTCAAGCCTTGGGTGAGAGCCGAAGCAGTGCAGTGCAGTCAAGTTCATCTGGAGTGGAAGATGGTTTTGGGAATTTTAGGGAATGGTGGCCCGACCCCTGAGGCTCCTCCCGACATTCGTGGTGTGAGCATTTCCTATTCGGAAGCGAGAGGAGCGCTGAAAACACTTTTCAGATGGAGCAGGGAAAGGCCTCCTCATCTGGAGCTGAGCAGGGGAAAACGGGGTGACACTTGAGTTGAGGCAGGACCCTCGTGGCTCCCCTCAAGTGAGGACGGGTGAGGCGGGGAACGTCTTGGGTCACAGCAAGTGTGTGAAGGAGCCTTTCGATGTCCAAGTGGGAAGGGGTGATTTCCCCCAAGACACCGCAGCAGACAAGAGCCTCACCACGCCTGCAGGGGGAAGCTTCTGGTTCTTCTCGAGTTGTAACCGGGTCCTCTTGAGTTGTGATGGGGATCCCAGGGACCTGCCCCTGTGGCCTCAGGAGTGGCCAGTCTCCGTGTGAGTTGCATGGCCCCTTGGGGATTCCTTGCCAGTCATCGCCGTGTCCTCTGTCCTCGTCTGCTGCTGAGGCCAGAGCCAGACCTTGCATCGCCCGTGCTGACATATTCTTGGGCTTCCCCTGTAGCCCACACAGGGGAGTCAGGCCTCCTCTCGCCTGGAGAAGTGCACGGCCGCTTTCCTCCCCAGTTGCAGCAGCAGTGTCTGGCTCCCCTTTAGTGGACACAGGGATCAGTGGCTATCACTCGAGGTACCCCAGGTTGTGACACGTGCCAGTGTGTCGGGAGTCAAGCCTCGGGGTTACAATTCAGGCAGTGCAGGTCAATGAGGTTCACCTGAACTTGGTGAAGCATTTGGGAGTATTGGGGTATGGGGGCCCGACACCTGAGGTACCTCCCCATTCTCCTGGTGCAATCGCCTCCTCTTTGGATGCGAGGGAAGCAACGGGAATAATTTCCCTAACGAGGAGGGAAAGGGCCCCTCATCTGGAGCTTAGCATGGGAAAACGGGGCTCCTCTTGAGTCGCCGTGGGCTGCAAGGGGATCCTCTTTAGTGGGGACGGGTAGGGCATGGAACTTCTTGGGTCACAGCAAGGAGTGAAGGAGCCTTTCGAGACCCAAGAGGAAGGGGTGAATTCCCCCGAGATGCCACAGTGAGGACAAGGCCCTCATCCAGCCCGCAGGGGGGAAGCTTCTAGTTTTTCTCGAGTTGTGGTGGTGTCCTCTCGAGTTAAGACGGGGAACCCAGGGACCCACCCCTGTAGCCTCAGGAGAGGCCAGTCTCTCTTTGAGTTGCCAGGCGCCTCAGGGGATTGCTCCCCAGTCATCACCGGGTCCTCAGTCATCGTCTGGTTGTGAGGCCGGAGCCTGACCTTGCCTTGCCCGTGTTGACATAGGTCTTGGGTTTCCCTAGAGCACCCACAGGGGATTCAGGCCTCGTCTCGTCAGGAGACGCACTGGGACGCTTTCATCCTCAGCTGTAGCAGCAGTGTCTGGCTCACCTTCTAGGGGACACAGGGATCTGTGGCTAGCCCTCGAGGTACCCCAGGTTGTCACACGTGCCAGTGTGCCTCGAGTCAAGCCTCAGGTGACAGCAGTGGCAGTGCAGCGCAGTCAAGTTCATCTGGAGTTGAACAGGATTTTGGGAATCTTGGGTAATGGTGGCCCGACCCCTGAGGCTCCTCCCGACTTTCGTGGTGCAGCAT
Source organism: Raphicerus campestris (assembly GCA_006410735.1). NCBI lineage: Eukaryota > Metazoa > Chordata > Mammalia > Artiodactyla > Bovidae > Raphicerus > Raphicerus campestris. The sequence goes on along the minus strand of SJYW01057504.1, from coordinate 54,819 downwards.
TTCCTATTCGGAGGCAAGGGGAGCACTGGAAACCCTTTCCAGCCTAAGCAGGAAAAGGCCTCTTCATCGCGAGGTGAGCAGGGGAAAACGGGGCTATGCTTGAGTTGAGGCAGGACCCTCGGGGCTCCTCTCATGAGGACGGGTGAGGCGGGGAACGTCTTGGGTAACAGCAAGTGTGTGAAGGAGCCTTTCGAGGTCCAAGAGTGAAGGGGTGATTTCCCCCACAACACCGCACAAACAAGAGCCTCACCACGCCTGCAGGGGAGATGCTTCTAGTTTTTATGGAGTTGCAGCGGGGTTCTCTCAGTTTATGATGGGGATCCCAGGGACCCGCCCCGTGGCCTCAGGAGAGGCCAGTCTCCATGCGAGTTGCATGGCCCCTCTGGGGATTCCTCACCAGTCGTCGCAGTGTCCTCAGTCCTCCTCTGCTGCTGAGGCCTGAGCCAGAGCTTGCATCACCTGTGCTGACATATCGCTTGGGGTTCCCCTGGAGCCCACACAGGGGAGTCAGGCGTCCTCTCGCCTGGAGAAGTGCATGGCCGCTTTCCTCCCCAGCTGCAGCAGCAGAGTCCGGCTCCTCTTCTAGGGGACACAGGGATCTGTGGCTTGCCCTCGAGGTACCCCAGGTTGTCACACGTGCCAGTGTGTCGGGAGTCAAGCCTCAGGGTGACATTGAGGCAGTGCAGGTCAATCAGGTTCATCTGGACTGGACAAGGCATTTGGAGGTCTTGGGGTATGGTGGTCCGACCCCTGAGGCACCTCCCCACTCTCCTCGTGCGAGCGCCACTTCTTTGGATGTGAGCGGAGCGACGGGAATAATTTCCCTAACGAGGAGGGAAAGGGCCCCTCATCTGGAGCTGAGCAGTGGTAAATGGGGCTCTTCTTGAGTCCCCGTGGACCACTCGGGGTTCCTCTTTAGTGGGGACGGGTAGGGCGTGGAACTTCTTGGGTCACAGCAAGGGTGTAAAGGAGCCTTTAGATGTCCAAGAGTGAAGAGGTGATTTTCCCCAAGACTCCGAAGCGGACAAGGGCCTCACCCTGCCTCCAAGGAATAATCTGGTTTTTCTCGACTTGCAGCTGGATCCTCTCGAGTTACCACAGGGAACCCGGGGACCCTCCCCCGTGGCCTCAGCAGAGGCCAGTCACCGTATGAGTTGCGAGGCGCCTCTGGGGATACCTCCCCAGGCATTGCTGGGTCCTCAGTCCTCGTCTGGTACTGAGGCCAGAGCCTGTGCTTGCCTCACCTGTGCTGACATAGGTATTGGAGTTCCCCTGGAGCCCCAACCGTGGAGTCAGTTTTCATCTTGCCTGGAGACGTGCACGGCCGCTTTCTTCCCAGGCTGCCTCTGCAGTGTCCGGCTCCCCATCTTGCGGACACAGGGCTCTGTGGCTTGCTCTCGAGGTACCCCAGGGCTGTCACATGTGCCAGTGTGTCAGTAGTACAGCCTCGGGGTGACAGTCGAGACAGTGCAGGGCAGTTGGGTTCATCTGGAGTGGACAAGGCATTTGGGGGCATTGGGGAATGGTGGCCTGACACCTGAGGCTCCTCCCGACTCTCCTGTTTTGAGCGCCTCCTCTTGCAATTCTAGGAGAGCGCTGGGAATCCTTTCCCAATGGAGCAGGGAAAGGGCCCCTCATCTAGAGCTGAGCAGAGGAAATCGAGTCTCCTCTTGAGTCACAGCGGGAGCCTCGGTGTTCCTCTCAAGTGGGGACTGGTGGGGAGGGGAACTTCTTGTTCACAGCAAGGGTGTGAAGGAGCCTTTCAAGGTCCAGGAGGAAAGGGGTGATTTCACCCGAACGCCACATTGGACTAGGGCGTCACCACGCCTACAGGGGGGAAGCGTCTAGTTTTTCTCGAGTTGCGGCGGTGTTCTCTTGAGTTATGACTGGAATGCAAAGCCAAGTATCCGCCCCTGTGGCCTGAGCAGAGGCCAGTCTCTGTGCCAGTTGCGAGGCTCCTTGGGAGATTGCTCCCCAGCCATCGCCAGTTCCTCAGTCATCATCTGGTGGTGAGGCCGGAGGCTGATCTTGCCTCGCCCATGCTGACATAGGTCTTGGGGTTCACCAGAGCACCCACAGGGGAGTCAGGCCTTGTCTCCCCAGGAGATGCGCTGGGATGCTTTCATCCCCAGCTGCAGCAGCAGTGTCTGAATACCTGTCGAGTGGACACAGGGATGTGTGGCTTGCCCTAGAGGTACCCATGACTGTCACACATGCCATTTTGTTGGGAGTCGAGCCTTGAGCAGACAATCGAGGCAGTGCAGGGTAGTCAGGTTCATCTGAAGTGGACGAGGCATTGGAGAATTAGGGAAATGGTTGCAAGAACCCTGAGGCAACTACCCTCTCTCCTGATGTGAGCCCCTCCACTTGGAATGCGAGGGGAATGCTGGGAACCCTTTCCTGATGGAACAGGGAAAAGGCCCCTCATCTGGAGCTGAGCAGGGGAAAACGGGGCTCCTCTTGAGTCACCGTGAGCCACTCGGGGTTCCTCTTTAGTGGGGTCGGGTAGGGCACGGAACTTCGTGGGTTACAGCAAGGGTGTAAAGGAGCATTTCGAGGTTCAAGAGTGAAGAGGTGATTTCCCCCAAGACGCTGAAGAGGACAAGGGCCTCACCCCGCCTCCAGTGGAGAATCTCCTGGTTTTTCTCGACTTGCAGCAAGATCCCCTTGAGTTACAAAGGGGAACACAGGAACCCGCCCCTGTGGCCTCAGGACAGTCCAGTCTCCATGTGAGCTGTGAGGCGCCTCTGGGGACACCTCCCCAGTCATCCCAGGGTCCTCAGTCCTCGTCTGGAGCTGAGGCCAGAGCCTGAGCTTGCGTTGCCCATGCTGACATAGGTCTTGGGGTTCCCCTGGAGCCCCAATCGTGTAGTCAGGCCTGGAGACGTGCATGGCCGCTTTCCTCCCCAGCTGCAGCTGCAGTGTCCGGCTCCCCATCTTGCGGACACAGGTATCTGTGGCTTGCTCTTGAGGTACCCCAAGGCTGTCACACATGCCAGTGAGTTGGTAGTCCAGCCTCCAGGTGACAGTCGAGGCAGTGCAGGGCACTCGGGTTCATCTGGAGTGGAAGAGGCATTTGGGGGCATTGGGTAATGATGGCCCAACACCTGAGGCTCCTCCTGACTCTCCTGTTTTGAGCGCCTCCTCTTGCGATTCGAGGAGAGCGCTGGGAATCCTTTCCCGATGGAGCAGGGAAAGGGCCCCTCATCTGGAGCTGAGCAGGGGAAAACAAGTCTCCTCTTGAGTCACGGCAGGTCCCTCGGTGTTCCTCTCGAGTGGGGACCGGTGGGATGGGGAACTTCTTGGTTCACAGCAAGGGTGTGAAGGAGCCTTTCGAGGTCCAGGAGGAAAGGGGTGATTTCCCCCGAGACGGACAAGGGCCTCACCCCGCCCACAGGGGGAAAGCTTCTAGTTTTTCTCGAGTTGCAGCAGCGTCCTCTCGATTTACGACAGGGACTCCAGGGACCCGCCTCTGTGGCCTCAGGAGAGGCCAGTCTCCATGCGAGTTGCGTGGCCCCTCTGGGGATTCCTCTCCAGTCGTGGCCGTGTCCTCAGTCATCCTCTGGTGTTGAGGCCGGAACCTGATCTTGCCTCGCTCAAGCTGACTTTAGTCTTGGGTTTCCCCAGAGCATCCACTTGGGAGTCTGCCCTCATCTCGCCAGGAGATGCGCTGGGACGCTTTCTTCCCCAGCTGCAGCAGTGTTGAATACCTGTTGAGGGGACACAGGGATGTGTGGCTTGCCCTTGAGGTACCCCAAGGCTGTCACACGTGCCAGTTTGTTGGGAGTGGAGCCTTGAGAAGACAACCGAGGCAGTGCAGGGTAGACAGGTTCATCTGGAGTGGACGAGGCATTTGGGGATTTTGGGGAATGGTGCCAAGAACCTTGAGGCACCTCCCGACACTCCTGGTGCGAGCACCTCCACTTGGGATGCTAGGGGAATGCCGGGAAATCTTTCCCAATGGATCAGGGAAAGGACCCCTGATCGGAGCAGAGCACAGCAAAGCAGGGCTCCTCTTGAGTCACGGCATGACAAACTGTGTTCCTCTCAAATGGGGACTGTTGAGGTGAGGAACTTCTTGGGTCACAGCATGGAGTGAAGGAGCCTTTAGAGTCCCAAGAGGAAGGGGTGATTTCCCCCGAG
>SJYW01057504.1:36606-49982 GCA_006410735.1 Raphicerus campestris | reverse complement strand
GAAGAAAGTGGACTTGCAGTGAAGAGCTTATAAGCACAGAGACCAGAAAATGCATGACTTGAGAAAAGCTCAAGAGTTTAGGAAAATTTTTTCCATATTTAGCTTCATTTCAAAAATCTTATATAAAGAGCTTTGACTAGATAGGTGTTTGAATTTTATTTTTAAATTATTAAAATGTTTTGATGCATGTTCAAAGACATTCTACATAAGCATCAATAATGTGTTTCTGCAGAGTGAGCAAACTTGCAGAATTTGGGACAATGTTTAGGGCTGAAATTTTATATCTACAGAGCCTCAGCTAGTTAGAAAATGAACTCTAATCCATCTTGTCTCCCACTTAGTCTGGTTGATAAAAGGCAAGACATCAATCAGGAAAGAGCATAACTATCTAGTGCTTTAGGGAGAAATATGGACACCTTAGCAAGAACATGAAACCATTATGGAATAATTTGAGTTTGGATGAGCATAGGTCAGAAACATAACTTCTTGAAAAAATGTCATTGGCACTGAAATCAGACTCTATATTGAAGAGAGATTGTTCCCTAAAAGTTTCAAACTTTATTCCTTTTAAGATTGAAATGTTAAATATACCCTAAAAGCTATGCTACTTAGGTGCACAAAATCAAAATATTGAATACCAAACAATCTCAGTTGCATAACCACAATCCAACACATTTGTCTGTTCAAGTCTCTTCTTGGTAATGGTGTCAGCATTACTCCAGTTAATCAAATGAGGTCACCTCCAGCATCAGTGAATCACCGCTCTTCCTCTACAGCCCTCCTATCTCCTACCTCCTTTCTGTTTACCTCCTCTCTGTCCATTACGCTCCACACTCAAGAAGACAAATTGCCATTCTGCCTGTAAGACACACCCAGAATCCAGCCTTTCTCATCACGTCCACCAGTGCCTACTCAGTCTAAGTAAGCAGTTCTCAAATGAGAATGACTTTTGCCTTCCAAAAGATATTTGATCATGGCTGGAGACATTTTTATTGCCATCACTGTGGGCATGTTATTGGCATCGGTGTGGAGAAGTTAACAATGCTGCTAAACATCTTACAATGCACAGGATATCTCTCCATGATACAGAATTATCTCCCTTCAATTGTCAACAGTGCCAAGGTTGAGAAACACTCATCTGAGCCATCATCAGCTGTCACCTGGATGATGTCAGTACTTCCTCCTGAGTAGGTCTCTGCCTGTCTCCTATGTTGCCCAGAGTCATCCTTACCAAATGTTCATTGATCCAGAGCATATCACTCTCAACTCTTCAAGGCTCCTCATTACATGTCAAATAACATTTGAAACTCTTGCCTCACCTCCAAGGTCTCTATGCATCGGCCCTTGACTTCTGCTCTGATTTTCCACCTCCCTTCCTTTGCTTCAGCTCTGTGTTCAGGTGACCCCTAAATGGAGAGGCTTTCCTTGGCCACACTATCTAAATTGGACTCTCTCCCCTTCACTGATCATGCTCATGCAACTGTGTCTTTCTTTATAGAACATATCACAACCATATATATTAGAAATCTCTCTCTGTTTATTATTTCTCTTTCGTATTGGACAGCAGGGACTTGCTGTGCTTAGTCTCTCAGTCATGTCCGACTGTTTGCAGCTGCACGGACTGTAGCCCGCCAGACTCCTCTGTCCATGGGGATTCTCCAGGCAAGAATCCTGGAGTGGGTTGCCATGCCCTCCTCCAGGGGATCTTCCAACCCAGAGAATGAGCCCAGGTTTCCCACACTGCAAGTGGATTCTTTACCATCCAAGCCACCATAGGGGGCACATGCAAACTGGAGTGAGTAGCCTATCCCTTCTCCAGGGGATCTTCCCAAACCAGGAATCGAACCAGGGTCTCTTGAGTTACAGATGGATTCTTTACCAGCTGAGTTACCAGGGAAGCAGGGACTTGGTCTTCTTTTATCCTACTATGTTTCTTATACTTCAAACAATGCTGGTGCATAGTAGATACTCCATAAATATCTCTTAAATGAACGAGTGTATGAAGCTACTTGCAACAGATTTATGAACATCTCTGCAGGTTATCTGAGATTTTTTTAAAGAACAACAATGAGGACATAGTGGACTGGTGGAATTTAAGTTTACATCTATAGGCTCCTAGATCATTTTTTTAAATATGTTTATTTATTTATTTGGCTGAGTCAAACCTTAGTTGCAGCAGGTGAGAACTCCAGTTGTAGTATACAAGCTTAGTTGCTCTGTGGGATGTGAGATCCTAGTTCCCTGACCAAGGATCAAACCCATGTCCCCTGCCCTACAAGACAGATTCTTAACTACCGTGCCACCAGGGAAGTCCTTAGGTCATTTACCACATGGCATTAAGCTACTGGTTTATACAATTCTTTCCACTATTAAGCCATGTGTGTCCTAAGGAGAAGAGCTGCAATGTTTACTTTCTGTTTTCCAGAAAACTTAGTTCTATGCCTGAATTATAGCAGTTGGCAAATAATAGTTTGCTGAAAATTAAAAAAAAAAAATCATTAGATATTTTATGCCACAACAAGCATAATAAATTAAATTTAATAGCCATAAGTTAAAAAAATGGTACTTGGGAATCTGTTTTAAACAATGTCTTGGTGTAATTTCAAGAGGTTAATATCTTACCCCTGGAGAAGGGAATGGCAACCCACTCCAGTACTCTTGCCTGGGTAAATCTATGGACAGAGGAGCTTACTGGGCTACCGTCGATGGAGTGGCAAATAATTGTACACTACTGAACGACTTTCACTCACTCAATCATCTTACTGTACAAAATTCACTACAGATATTCAAGTTTTTTTAACTCCATATTCTACACCACCTGACTTCCACTGTTGCAAATGTGACATTTTTTATAATATTCACATATGACAGTCGTTCTTTCTGCAAACAAAACAAGAACTCTGTCACAAGCAAGGGACACTGCTTCATTCTTTTGTTTTAAGTCTTCAGCAATTCTCCTTTGGAACCATTTTCTAATATGTGTTATTTTCTGAGGAACTTTGAGGAAGTGGGGCAATATATTACTGACAACTGCAAACAATTATATAGTTTCTATAATCTCTTATATTCTGAGTATTGAATTTGAGCTTATTTTCTGACCAGAATTACATTTGAAACGTAGATTGCCAACTAACTCTTGGTGTTAGGAGAATATAATAACCTCACTTCCCATCTACAGTCTCCCTAAAGCTTCCTCAATATTTGTCAATCCTGTATCTTTTTGTCTCTATGGATTTCGTAACTTCAATTCTCAAACAGGTAGGATGTCAAAGCAAAAATCGCAGGGGATAAAGAATGCATATATATGGAATTTAGAAAGATAGTAACGATAACCCTGTATGCGAGACAAAAAAAGAAACACAGATGTATAGAACAGTCTTTTGGACTCTGTGGGAGAGGGAGAGCGTGGGATGATTTGGGAGAATGGCATTGAAACANTTCAGTTCTCAAACAGGTAGGATGTCAAAGCAAAAATCGCAGGGGATAAAGAATGCATATACATGGAATTTAGAAAGATAGTAACTATAACCCTGTATGCGAGACAAAAAAAGAGACACAGATGTATAGAACAGTCTTTTGGACTCTGTGGGAGAGGGAGAGCGTGGGATGATTTGGGAGAATGGCATTGAAACATGTATAATATCATATATGAAACGAGTCACTAGTCCAGGTTCAATACATGATACTAGATGCTTGGAGCTGGTGCACTGGGATGACCTAGAGGGATGGTACAGAGAGGGAGGAGGGAGTGGGGTTCAGGGTGGGGAACACGTGTATACCTGTGGCGGATTCATGTTGATGTATGGCAAAACTAATACAATATTGTAATTAACCTCCAATTAAAATAAATAAATTTGTATATATATAAATGTAAGCAGGTAAGGAAGATTTTATTCAGGCTACTGCAATGAGAGATAAAACCTAAAGGAATGAATTCCATTTGCAACCAAAGGTGGGGGGTGGTTAGGCATGAGGGTGAGCGCGCTGAGGGAGAAGCACTGCCCGCACGGCTGTTGTTGTTCAGTCGCTAAGTCGTGTCCAGCTGTTTGTGACCCGTGGACTGCAGTGTGCCAGGCTTCCCTGTCCTCCACTATGTCCCAGAGTTTGCTCAAACTCATGCCCATTGTATCGGTGCATTCCTTCCAGCCACTCATCCTCTGTCACCCCCTTCTCCTATCATATTTGTGAACAGTTTTCTCCTTAACTGTGCCATCAAGTTTCTAGCTGGCACCCATGCAAGTTAGCCCCCACCTCCCACAGAGACAGGAGATGGGTGTGTGGAGGTGTTTCTTACTTGATGTTTAAGTTTCAGAGAGATGGTTCCTCGAGTCCTTGAGAAAGTCATTTCTTGGGTTGTAAAACTGGTGAGAAGCTGGGTGAAGATTTACATACATTTCAAGGAGCAAAGAATTTACAACTACTAGTCTTTGAAAGTACATGCTCTAAGAAAAGGGACATCCGGGGCCTCTAGGCAGGAAAAAATCATTAAGTAGAGAAAAACATTAAGTCTGCCCTGGTCAAGGTTGTATCACTAGAACAGATACAGATGCAGACATTTCAGCCAGTGGAATCGCCAACTGGAAGACCCTATTATTGAACTCCTGTTCTCATTTCCATAAAACCATCCACTCTGATATGTACTGATGTTGTGTGTGTGTGTGTGTCTTAAAGTACCACTTGGGATTTTAAAAGAATTGTTGCTTTTACTCCTAGCAAGAAACTGAACATCTATGTCCCTGNAAAACATTAAGTCTGCCCTGGTCAAGGTTGTATCACTAGAACAGCTACAGATGCAGACATTTCAGTCAGTGGAATCGCCAACTGGAAGACCCTATTATTGAACTCCTGTTCTCATTTCCATAAAATCATCCACTCTGATATGTACTGATGTTGTGTGTGTGTATGTGTCTTAAAGTACCACTTGGGATTTTAAAAGAATTGTTGCTTTTACTCCTAGCAAGAAACTGAACATCTATGTCCCTGTAAAATTTGATTGTTGAACCCCAACACTGGTGTGATGGTATTTGAAGATGGGGCCTTTGAATTAGGCCATTAGTGTGGAGTATATTATGGAATTACTGACCTTGTAAGAAGAGGCCAGAGGGCTAGGTGTGCTCACTTTGGGCCATGTGAGGATACAAGGCAGTCTTCTATAGAAAGTGGACCCTCACCAAAGCCCAATCATGCAGGCCCCCTGATCTGGCCTTCAGAACTTCCAGCCTTCAGAACTGTGAGAAATAAATGATTGCTGTTCAAAGTACCCAATCTATGGTATTTTGTTATAGCATCTCAGGCTAATGAAGACACTGATACACACTCCAATGTTGCCTAATTTACACTCATCTCATCAACATTATCAATATTACCATCAATACTATTGCTATCAATAATCAATATCAAATATCAATAAGTGAGCTTCAAAAGTAGACTTAGGTTTCTCTGGTGGCTCAGTGTTTCTGCCTGCAGATGCAGGGTTTCAATCCCTGATCCAGGAAGACCCACATGCCCTAGTGCAACTAAGCCCATGTGCCACAACTATGGAGCCTGTGCTCTAAAGCCTGGGAGCCACACCTGCTGAAGCCCACATGCCCTAGAGCCTGTGCTTCGCAACAAGAGAAGTCACAGCAATGAGAAGCCTGTGCACCGCAACCAGAGTAGCCCACACTCAGCACAACTAGAGGAAAGCCAATGTAGCAACGAAGACCCAGCACAGTCAAAAAGAAAGAAGTAATTAAATAAATAACGTGCCAGAGAAGGAGATGATTGGGTGACTTCACCAAATCAACGGACATGAGTTTGAGCAGACTCCAGGAGACACTAAAGGACAGGGAAGCCTGGCATGCCAGAGCCCATGGGTAGCAAAGAGTAGACATGAGGCTGAACAACAGTCTAAACTGTTGTCCAGTTAGAGCCTGAAAAACAACAANACGAAGACCCAGCACAGTCAAAAAGAAAGAAGTAATTAAATAAATAACGTGCCAGAGAAGGAGATGATTGGATGACTTCACCAACTCAACGGACATGAGTTTGAGCAGACTCCAGGAGACACTAAAGGACAGGGAAGCCTGGCATGCCACAGCCCATGGGTAGCAAAGAGTAGACATGAGGCTGAACAACAGTCTAAACTGTTGTCCAGTTAGAGCCTGAAAAACAACAACAATAGAAAAAGAAGAGGACTAACAGACCTCATTCAGTAATGATCCAAAGCAGGAATTTCAAGGACAGCAACAACCGTTCCACTGAATGCCCTCCCCTCTCCTGCAACACACCTGTGTCTGAGCCTGTTGATTGTAAAAATCTCAATGAAATTTAGACGGCTCTCCCTGGAGCATCACAGGTCTCTCATCTCACACAAGTACATTCAATTAGCATTCTAAAATTGAAAAGCCACTGCCAATTCTGTAATTTAAGTCACTGAGTGCCTGAGGAAAGAAAAACACCTGCAAAGGGAGGGGAATGCAGAGCTTCGAGCTGGTCTCTCATTTCAGCTGAGCCAATGGTCTAGAGCAGGGATACTGGTGATGCAAGCCCTCTTCACTTCTCAGGTGAAGCTGACAAGACTGTGACACCCTTAGTCTGAGCCTCTTGACCTCACAGAGCACAGAAGAAAGCCAGCTGAGATTTCTATTGCTGATCTAATTTTCTACCTACTCAACAGAAGAAGTGATATACTCTGTCCTTCCAAATTAATCTTCTAAGTCATTAAAAAAATAAATTTCAAGCAAGTGGATCTTCAATGTAATGACCAAATTAGCTGGATAAAAATGGGGGAGAGTCATTCTCAAGATCACGAGAAAGAAATGAAAGGCCATATACTAGAAATAGTATATATGTGTCTTTTCTTATAACCCCAGCACATCATCAGTGGCAGTTAGAGAACTTGTCACCCATTAGCTAATTAATTCTCACTGCATCCTGTTCAGAGATAACCAGCCCCCTGCATCTTATACCTGCCCATGAGGAAACAAAGCTGGGTTTTGAACATGTACTCTTAAAATGATAAGAACTGGAAAGTAAATTAGATACTTAAGGTTTCCACCTGCTCATTGGAAATTCAGATTTATTTTAGGATGTCTCTTGGAATTCAGTCAGTTCAGTTCAGTCGCTCAGTCATGTCTGACTTTGTGACCCTATAGACTGAACTTTCCCAAAGCTTTCTCTTTCAAAATGGTAAAAATTGACAGCAACTGTGATGACCCAAAGGCACCAGGAAATACGGTGCTTAACAATGATGTGAAGAATTTTGCTGAGTGTAGACTTCCAGTAGGCTTTCTATCTGTATTCCTCTTCTTCTTGAAAATAATAATAAACCAGCTGTTCATCAATGCAATAAGCTACTTAAGTCTTCGGTCTTCCTATTAGTTATCTTCCCCAATAATAACATCATAACATCAATTACACCATCACTTTAAGTGAAGCAGTACCTGTGAGCAGCAAAGTTTGAACAGGTACATATAAGGTATGGCTTTGAGGGTCAAGGTTTCACCTCACCTAAAAATTATTGTGCATGCGTGCTCAGTCGTGTCCAACTCTTTGTACCTCCTGGACTGTGGCCTGCCAGGCTCCTCTCTCCATGGGGCTCTCCAGACAAGAATCCTGGAGTGGATGGCCATTCCCTTCTCCAGGGGGTCTTCCTGACTGAGTGATCGAAGCCCAGTCTCCTGCATCTCATCTTTTGCATTGGCAGGCAGATTCTCTGCACCACCTGGGAAGCCCTTTCATAACAAGACAATTGCAATTATTAATCCCTTTGTGTCATATCAAACTTTGTTTCTGCATATCCATATTGATTTTAATTTAATAAATTCTTCTTTTTTAAAAAAGCTGGTGAAAACAGAATAAAGCAATATTTAAAGAGAAGTAAAAACTAATTTGATGACAAAGCACTCTTTTCTTAAAGTAGATAGACCTTTTCTACACTGTTCCCACTCCCCCCCGCCCCCTTAACACAGTTGATGTTTAACAATTTTTATTTTCTAGTACTCTGTTTTTACCTACTGGTTCCATTAACAATAGTATCTTCCCTAGTGGCTTAGAGGTTAAAGAGTCTGCCTCCAGTGCGGGAGACCTGGGTTCATTCCCTGGATTGGGAAGATCCCCTGGAGAAGCAAATGGTAACCCACTCCGGTATTCTTGCCTGGAGAATCCCATGTATGGAAAAGCCTTGTAGACTACAGTCCATGGCGTTGCAAAGAGTCAGACACGACTAAGCGACTTCACTTACACTTACTTACTTACTTCCATTAACAAAGAAGTCCATTTGTCACGTAGGTTGTAGTAAATAATTGTGAGTCAGACCTGAGAAATTACCTATTTTCTGAATAATAAGCATAAACAGAAAACAAATGTCCAATTCTGTTCTATATTCTAGTACTGGTGTTTCACAGAGATCCTAATTAATAAGAAGGTGAGACCTTATCAGAATTGAAAAGTCCTTTGAGGTTTCATTTCAAAATAGAGTTCTAACTTTCTCAGTTACAGTAGCAACTGAGATTGCACCTGCAGAGGACATTAAGAAATTACTGATAATTGTTAGCAAAAATGATGTAGGAAGCAAACTTATTAAAAAAAGAAAGTAGGACAATTTTATACTTCATCATCAGTAAATTTTTGTTGGGCATTAATTTGATGCCCTATATTTATTTAAACCCCATTCTTCAAATATTTTTTCAGATTTCCAAAGAGTTACAATCTAGATCAACTCAAGAAAACTAAAATCAGTACAAAAGTCTAATTTGTCAAAATTAAAATGTCATAAAATTACATTGTTTACACAATTAGTGACTGTGTTAGCCACTACTGCAATAACCATGTGTAACAAAGCCTTCTCAAAATCAGTGAGTTATAGCAGCATTTATTTTTCTTCCTCATATTTCTTCTGGTTGGTTAGGATGGCTCAATTTAGGCTGTCAGTGAGCTGAGCTTTGCTCCAGCCTGCAGGTTGAATGCAGATCTGTGTCATTCATCTCTTCCTTGTTCTTGGATCAGTGGCAACCCAGGGCATATTCTTTTCATGGTAATTTCAGAGCATAAGGAAGCAAGGCTAAATAATATCAGCACATTTAAGCTCTCAGCTTACAAGTTATATGGCCAACATCAGTATCAATGGGATAAGAATATAAAGGTTGCCCACAGTGGAAGGGTATTGGATATATAATTTATAATGAAGTAGTGAAGAACTGGGGGCAATATGAAGATCTGCCATAGTGGTAAAGAGAATAAGCATTACATCTTCAAAGGTTAAAGAGGCTTTGGCAAAAGTTTGACCATATCTTGACTGTATAGCTAAAGAAAAATACCAATAATTGCATGTAAGAAGCCAAGTTTAGGTAAACACCATTTTTTATCTAAAGATATATTTATACATTTATCTAGGCATTTGTTTTTCCAAAATGTTCCACAAACAGCTGCTCTTTGTGCTTGCTATTGCTACTGTTCTGCTGGTCTCTGTTTACTGACTTTCCTAAATTATGTAAAGTCTGCTTCTGAGTCATGTGTAGCCACTAAAGTCTCTGCTTAGCATCAGTTCAGTTCAGTAGCTCAGTCGTGTCCAACTCTTTGCGACTCCATGAATTGCAGCATGCCAGGCCTCCCTGTCCATCACCAGCTCCCAGAGTTCATTCAAACTCATGTCCATCGAGTCAGTGATGACATCCAGCCATCTCATCCTCTGTCGTCCCCTTCTCCTCCTGCCCCTAATCCCTCCCAGCATCAGAGTCTTTTCCAATGAGTCAACTCTTCACATGAGGTCGCCAAAGTACTGGAGTTTCAGCTGTTTAGCATAGTGGCTAGCTAATGACTGAACAGAGATTTCCTCAAATTTCTGGAACCAGTAAGTTTCCCAGTCTTTGCCAAAGAGCTCTGTGTATGTGCTGGGACATGCCTTGGGCGGGCAATTCACAACTCTAGCTTACCTTTCACTTCTGTTTGCTCAAGGTCTGCCAGAGGTGTGTTCTGAGCATGCATGTAGCCCTGTACATGGTCATAGCCTTCCAGATTTTCCTAGAACATGCTGGAGCTTTTCAAAGTGACTAATTATCAAAATGTTCCTTTGTTTTTTCCCTTTGTGTGTGTGATTGCTGTTTGCCCCACTAGTAATCAGTGCAACAGGCATCTGTGATATTAACTAATTGTATTCTATCTTTGGCAAGCACTTCTTAGAAAAAAAGGCTATTTGCATTGAGCAATGTCTGAATTAGGCCAAATAAACACAAGCCCTGAAAGTGGAGCTTCTCAGGGAACTACCAGCATGGTCACATAACAGTTCTGTGGAGCTGAAACTTAAGAGGAGAGCCCAGCACTCTCTATTCTGCTTCCTTCATGGTTGCCAGTTTTCTGATTTTCACTGTGACTATGGATCTGCTGGGCTTCAAGGTCCCCACATGGTGGCAACAGGGACAGGGTGACAGGGTAAGTTACTATTAGTCAAAATATCAAAAGATAAAGACAATCCTGAAAATAGTAAGAGAGAAGCAATTCATCAGATGAAAGGGATTCCTCATAAGATTAACATCTGATTTCTCATCAGAAAGAGTGAAGAAGACAATACAGTGGAATGACATAATCAAAGTGCTGGGGTGGGGGGAGGTTTTCAGACAAGAATTCTATATTCTGAAAAATATCCTTGTAAACTGAAGGACAAATAAAGATATTCCTAGATAAACAGTCTCTTGTACACTTTAGGGAACTGAGTCAATTTAGACCCGTAACACACTACCTAAAAGGACAGCCAAGTCTCCAGAAGAAAGTCCTTGCTGCATCACAGTATGTATAAACTGTGTTAACTGCCATACTCTTTCCATAAAAGAGCCTGAAACATTTACTCAACTAACTGCACTGAGGGAAAAACAACACACAGACATCTTTGAGGGCTACTGAACACAGATTTCGGGAGATGACAAGCTTCGTGAGTTTGAGTAATCTCTGGCAGATAGTGAAGGACAGGGAAGCCTGGCATGCTGCAATCCATGGGGTCACAAAGAGTCCGACATGACTTAGCAACTGAACAATAGATGTTTGTCAGTAGAACCTAGCCATATGAACGGTGTGATTTCTCCCAA
This sequence comes from Raphicerus campestris, assembly GCA_006410735.1. Lineage (NCBI taxonomy): Eukaryota > Metazoa > Chordata > Mammalia > Artiodactyla > Bovidae > Raphicerus > Raphicerus campestris. The sequence goes on along the minus strand of SJYW01057504.1, from coordinate 38,922 downwards.
TTAAGAAGAAGTAATCAAAATGATAATAATCAGATCCTGGTCCTCTGATCCAGTCTTAACAGGATATTTCAATGAGGAATAGTCATTGCCTCTGATGTGATAGCCTTGGGAGACCAGTCAGGACCAAGCTTGATTCCAAGGGATATACATGGGGAAAGGTCAGGGTGGAGATGGGAGGAGGGTACAGTGACTGTATGGGGAAGGAAAGTGTCCAGCTGGATACTCAGTTTACTTCTTTCAAAGATGTTCTAGGTACCAATTTAAGCCTAAAGACTTTTCTTCATGAAGAATTCAAAGGACAGAGATAGAGAATGACTACAGCTGAGCTTGATGTGAGTCCATTGATTTTTCATCCATCTCTAGACACATGTGTTCTCAGAGAGGACTCCTAAGCCATTCAAGTAGATTACCTGGGCCCAGGAGTATGAGACACAGGGAGGGGCAACTCATATCTTTTCCTTCTCTATCTACCACATCCCAAAATATTCCTCCTTCCTTTACAAAAAAAGTTTAAATGTTTAATCATGAAATTTTGGGGCTTCCAGGTGGTGCAGTGGTAAAGAATCCACCTGGCAATGCAGAAGCCACAGGAGATGTGGGTTTGATCCCTCGGTCAGGAAGATCCCCTGGAGAAGAGAACGGTAGCCCACTTCAGGATTCTTGCTGGGACAACCCCATGGACAGAAGAACCAAAATGGACTACATTTCATGGGGTAGCAAAGAGTCGGACAGGGCTGAGTTGACTTAACACGTACACATGCAGGGAGATTTAGATAGCCTGACTTGAATGTCAGAAGCTGCACTTTAAGTCATTCCACTAGTTGAATGAAACCTAAACTCTATTGAACTAACTTTGTTGTGTGACATACAAGAGAAATTGGGATTTGGATGACAGATTTACTTGTACATGTATCACAATGTCATACCTTTGCCAAGTTGCCTGTCGCCACTCACATTCACCAAGAAAGCTTCCATGTAGGAATTGGCACTTGATTTAGGCCTTGGGAAATATTTAAGATCTGAATTGTGCAGAAAAGATGAATGTTTTATATGTAAAGAGTAGGACATGAGCAAATTTAAAGTTAGAGAAGTAACCAATCATTGGACAATTGGATAAGGATGTGTGTATGTCTGTTAGTCACTCAGTCACGTCTAACTCTTTCTTTGCAACCCTGTGGACTGTAGCCCACCAGGTTCCTCTGACCATTAAATTCTCCAGGCAAGAATACTGGAGTGGGTTCCCATTCCCTTCTCCAGGGGATCTTCCTGACCCAGGGATCAAACCTGGGTCTGTTGCATTACAAACAGATTCTTTATCATCTGAGCCACCAAGGACACCCACAAGGTATGATTAATAGGAAATAAGATTCAGGTAGGAAACTTTTTTTAATTTTCTAAATATACAAATTTTTAAACAAGTATTATTCTATTTAATCTTTACCACCAAGGTAGGTAGTGTCATCTCTCTTCTAAAGATGAGGAAACTGGGATTCCAAGAGGCTAGATAAGTAAAGACCACACAATTAGAAGGTTGACAGGTTTGAGATTAAAAACCTAGGTCAAGCAGCAAAATCTGCCCCCACACAGCTTCCATGAAATGAGTAAGGAATAAAGTAATGAAATAAATTCAGGGCCACATAATAAAGCTCTTCCATAGGTAGGTGAAGATAGAGAGTTTTACTCCATAGGCTAAGGGCCACCGAATGTTTGTGTTTCAGGAGTGCTGATTAATGTGATGTGTGATTCTGAGGGAAAACAGGATGATTGGCTGAACATAAATGGGGATTCTCAAGTGAGAGATCTTCACCTGAAACATGATGTTCCATTCCCATCTACACACTTCACTCTATTCTCTTTTTCCTTGTGGGGGCAATAGAAGCTTCCCCAACATGCAGCCCACACATCCATTTCATTTCTCCACGCTCTCTTTTTGTTTTTCTTCAAGCAAAGGACAACTTGAAGCTATACTTTCAATCTTATCTCCCTAATTCTCTTCACTTGTGGAGCATTTTTAATGTCATTTATTTTGTATACATTTCTACATATTATATTATAGGCTAGCAACTCTTCTTAAGAGAACTCCTAAAAGATCTCTAGCTGTAGTTTGTCCCATATTTGAAACATATTTGTGCAAAAAAAAGAATCCAAAGGACGCCCTCATGTTCATTGCAGCATTATCACAACAGCCAAGGCGTGGTAGGGATCCAAGTGTCCAACAAAGGACGACAGAAAAAAGGAAATGCAGTATATACACACAGTGGAATATTACTCAGCCTTAAAAGAGAAGGAAATTCTATCACATGCTACTACATGGAC